>VZTY01023358.1:3518-23765 GCA_013400935.1 Turnix velox | reverse complement strand
CTCTCTTCTGAGAGAGGAGGGGGGCCACCTGTCATTTGGGGGGTCCTTTTGGGCCTAAACCAGGACACACTCAAACTATTTGGAAGCAATGTTCAGTAGGGAATTAGGATGGTGCCCCAAAGGTATATAGCATCTTTGTTCTGTGAGAATGGGTGGGTACGGATATTGTGTGGCTCCAACAAAGAATTTGGCTATATTCACTGTTTATTTGGATCCATACTATATTCTGCTTTTAAAACTCAAATCTTACTCAATTCAGAGCAATTAATTTACAAAAATGTTAATCCAGGAATCGACTGTTCACCCCCCATAGAGCCTACAACATCATCAAGAAGATGTGTCAATCTCTATTAATTGATCATAGAAATAATTCTTCATCATCTTGCATCTAAAGAAAAATAAATTAGAATTGACTTTCAGAGTGAAGCCCTGCCTCTGCTTCCAAACTGTTGCTCATGGAATACAGTTTGTTGAAAGTAACATAAGGATGTGTGGAACAAAGGATTAATCAAAAAACCTGAACAAAAGCTAAATTAAAAGAACAAACTAAGCCACCTAGACAGCTAAACCACTATGGACAGATAATTGCGGGTTACTGAAAACATCAGTCAGAAGTTAAAAGGTGATTGTAACTTTCCTTTCTTTTGCTAACTTCTGTTTGAGTGTGCAGACTGCACGTAGCTTTTGAATTTCATCTGCTAATAGCTGATCATATAACTGTTTGTACAAACATGGTTTTCTTAATACCATCTCCATCTGGCCTAAAGAACAACATTTTTCGAGGGGTGATGTGAACCTTGTTAATGAAATTTACGTTGTTCTAAATATGACTGTTATGCTGATATACAGCCTACAGGAGTGAGAATTTCAATTAGTTTGTAAAGTGAAGCCAAAGTCCAGTGCAACAGCCTTTTACTAATTAGCATCTCAATTATGCAGGGCTTGAAAGATTTATCCTGGCTTGAGCTGATGGCAATTAAAATACCAGTACATAGAGCAATAACAGTAAACCTGTGGTCTACAAACTGAAGTTAGCATGCTTCTTTCCTATAATTGATCCAATTCACCCTCAACACTTTTTTTAATGTTATATTTTTGTGTCTTTATATTAAGCTGCCCTGCTGCACAGAAAACATATCTCTGGCTCAACCCTTCTGGCTCAGCCAGTGCCAGATGAAAGCCAGAACCCAGTGGAAGCATTGCATTTGGTGCAGGAGATAAACAGTTAATGCTCACCACCATTAATTGGCCACTAATGTTTGTCTTCAGCACATGATCCTTAATAGCAAGTATTTGGACATAAAAAAGGTTAGTCTTGACTGTTGGTAAATATAAAATTGCTTGAGAGTTACCCATGACTTTAGACTACCTAATGGACAGGGCATCTTTAGAAGGGCGATTCATCTTGACACCTTGGGTGAGGAGAGCACCAGGAAAGGATGCCAGCACAGGAAGCCAAAGACCTCCTCAACCAGAAATGTCTATGGGGGTGGACTCTTCCATCATGCAGCCTCAGCCCAAAATGACAAATTTTCAGCAAGGATAGCTAATGCTAGAGCTGCAGCAAAGCTGGTTGAGAGCCAGAGTGGGTTCCTTGTCCTACTCACTGAAGGAGGGTTGGACTAGATGGCCTTTAAATGTCCTTTCCAACCCAACACATTCTGTTCTATGATTCTATGCAGAGATTGTCCGTGCACCAGTGTTATGTTGATGTGGCCATGTTAAAAGCAGTATTATCTCTTGCCTCAGAAGATAAATAAAGCAATAATCTGAAGACTAGAGCAATAATCTGAAGACTAAACTCAACTGAAGAGAATAATCTGAAGAATAATCTGAAGACTAAACTTCTTTGCAAGGAGGGGAGAGAGGATAAGCACTCACACCAGTGTGTAAGCACAGATTAGGAGAACTCCAGACAGAACATACAAGATTGCAGCTGGAGAAGGTTATTACAACATAAATGGCAAAAAACTTACAGCATTTATAAAGAAACATAGAAAAGAAAGCTTGTGCAAAACCTATTAAAAACTTAAGTTATGATATCATATAAAGGAATCCAGATTCCTTGAATTCTATCTCAAGCATCCATAAATTATGGCAAGGACCTTGCTCGTCAACACAAACCTAGAACCACTCATTTAAGTAGCATAGGCAAGTGTCTTACCTCTTCCTGTGTGCATTAGCAAGTAGGGGAGCACACATGAGAGCAGATCTGGAGCGAAACAGTTCCAGGGAAGCACCTGAAGTGCATGTGAGTGGGGTGGAGTCCTTCAGACCAAATGATCATTAATTGTTGGAATGCATCAAAGCTTCTCCCAGAGTGCAGCTCTCTGGTTTGCTTCATGCAGTACATGCAGATTCCAGAGTGGTTTCATGACATGAACCAGAATGCAGGAAGAGCAACGACTGGCAATTCACTTTGAAGTGTGTGTCTGATCTGTACTGCAGTAGTACAAATTCATCTCATGTCTCAATCACTTACCCTGTTAACTGAGATTAATGATGGTGCTTTGCATCACTTTTGAAGCACATAAGATCTACTCATGTGAAAAGTACCTGCCTAATATGGTACATAGCAGATGCCTTCATTTAAAGCACAAGTTTGTGGTGCAAAGTCACTAGATGAATGCAGTTTTTGAGAGAATTTCTATGGGACTGTTGTACAACAGTATTTCATACCATGCTAGCAATTTAGGGCCAGATACATCAGCAATGCACTCCAGCTGTTTTGCAATATTACAACAGCCCAAAGAGGCTATAAACCCAATTTAACTGGTCTGTTAAGTCAGGTTCATGGCTGCTTTGTGGCACCAGGCTGGCACAAAGCTGCTGAAATATACTGGTGAATTTGTCCTCTATTCTGTCTACAGAAGAGCAGAAAAACCTTAAATAATCATACCTGAAGGTATGATTATTACTATTTTATACGCCAAAAACCCAGCCTACTCACAAGTTTTTCTGCAAAGTGGAATCAGAAAAAAAATTACTTATTCAGTAAAAAGAATGGAAATGCCATTAAAAAAAAAAAGGAGACTCATTCTGTCTTTCCAGTTCACTTACCATTTGTGTTCAACAAGAGGGAGAACATTTCAAACCTGCCACAAAGGCATGTACAGCTAGTAGCAGTTAAGCCAGACTTTCTCCATTCTACCCAGAAGCACTTAAGCTACTAGAAATCAAGCAGGCTCTGCCAGGCACTGAATTCAGTTTTCTTTAAAAGAATCCAGCAGGCTGTCTTGAAAACTCAGATATTTCAAAACTGCCAGAGATCTTTGTTTTTCCTCAAAGAAAATGAAAAATGCTGGTTCATTGACTGAGAAACTTTATTTCATGCATGCAGAATTATGATCCATGGGGGTCTGAATTGTAAGTGCAACAATAAGGCTCACTAAAATAACAATTTCTTCAACTGTTTTCAAACCTAGTAATACTACCACATAACTGTAAATGTTTTTTTACACCAAGGTAATACAATCATCTTCCCTTAACATCTATCTATACTAAAATGGTCCATTTTGGAGACATTTACAAAGTTGATTCCAATCCCTACAAAGCTACTGACGAAAGCATTGTGTTTACTGGAGTCTTATAGGCTCTCTGAAAGGTTAGCAGATCTCAAAAGCCAGATTTAAAGATACACACATAGTATAGATAACTCAGGAGACAATAGTTGTTCATCAGTGAATAGATTTGTGCCTGTACTCAGCCAAACACACTGTCCTCAGTTGCACTCACATGGCAGCCAAGGCCTACAAAAGCATCTTAAGTACTACTTCTCATAGATCTGACTTCTTATTTGCCACCATTTCCCCTGACTCCCCATGCACTTATCCAAAGTAAAGGATCTATTCTGAGAAAGGCAACAGAAAATAAAATCAACTGTGCTTTTTTGCCTGGTTGCCTGGATCTCCCAGAAAACTGAACAGTCAGTAGCAGTAACTGTAGTCACCTCAAGCCACCTCCATCTGTGTATGTAAAGCTAGATGCAGAGATATAACAGAAACACAAGGCCTTTGTCTTCCAAATAAAGAGACTTGCCATGTATGATGCTTTAGATTTAAGTAAACCACAAACTTCAATCTCTGACTCAGATGATAAAAAACTTTGCTGATAATTACATACAGTGATATTCCAAGTGCCATTATGTAATGAAAGCATGCATCTGCCTTCTGTATTTTATATCAATCAGCAATTCATGGACAGTATCTGCTCATCTACTTATTAAGACACTTGCAATTCTGTCTGCAAACAACACCACTTTTGACTGTACAACAAAATTAAAGTGCCTTCATATCTTACCCTTTTAATGTTTTTCTATCTAATTGGCAAACATGCAGGAAACACATAGCTTATTATATTCAAGTTCAGGTCCATGGCTTGGAAATTGTCTACAGCCACTAATTAATCTGACTTACACTGGTGAAGAATGCTGTTTTCAGACAAAGCATTTCAAAGCTCAAAGATTTTATTAACCGTGGATCCCAAGTAAACTGTTTGCCTAGGAATAAGGATCCAGCTGGAAACAGTACCTGAGAGCTGGGATTTCAGAAATATGAGCAACGCATACTACAACTTTGACACATGTGCACAAAAGGTTATACAAACCCCTTAGGTTAATTCCCAGCACTTGGAGTAGTGGGCACAGGCATGAAACTGGATCTCAATTTCAGATATAAAAGATGGGTATATAAAATTAACATGCCTTCATTAAGCTAAAAGAAAAAAAATTTAGTGAGGAAAGGATATTTATCCTTTCTGTACTAGGCGAAATTTAAACTACCTTTTCAATGATGGAGTAAATACTATTTATCATGCTTATGAAGCTGAAAGGTTGCAAGGCACTCAGCAACTTTGTATTCCATTCACTAGTGCCATGTAACACACTTGGTAAAAATCTTAATCCTCAATATTTGTTTCAGTTGGATACATCTTTCAAGAAAACTGCAGACACAGCTTAGCTTTAAGTAACTATACTTTGAAAACATAACCCTGAAGACAATCAACCCCCCAAAACTCCACAGAAACTATGAATACTTGTAATGGTGAAGTGATTGAAAATGTACTCTGATGAACAATTTCAAAATACAGAAAATTATCAAGAGGCAGAATTTTAAGCATACTGTGTCAGATTGGTCTCAACTCTTTCACTAAATGAAGAAAAACCTCTCTCACTCTCTTTCTCTACCTTGATCAAAGCCACAAACATTTCCACATATATGCCCTCCTCATTCTAATCTATGTGCTTTTAATTCACTCTCATTTAGATTCTGCATGAATTGACACAAAATAAATTCACAACTTGTGCTTGTTTGATAAATAAGAATTTGCCTCACTATAGCTTCAAGTTTTTATCTCAGTTTCCCAATTTTCTGCTTCCTAGAATTCTTCAGAACTTAAAGGCTATCCTTAACATTTGCATGCTTCTATAATTTAACTGACACACATAATTGTTATTTAAGATGGAAGCATGTATTTTTATGGTTTAGTGGTTAAATGAGGAACATTTTGGAAAGGAACATATCATCCTAGTGTAGAAATGTAAACTTAGGGTTGTATATTTCAAGATACAAACACATAGAGGGCAGCTCATTATCTTTAAAGTAAAATTAGAAATGGAAGAATATAAACAACAAAATAAATTCAGTCATTCAACTGACAAGACTGTGCAGTAATTTTTAAAAGAACTGTTGGTAACACTAAATTTCATCAGTATTTAAAATGGATGATTCGTCAAAATGGAAAGCTGTAAGAACAACAGAAATAGTTAAGCAAGTCATTTAATCTGTAGTCATCCAGTTTTTTCTTTTATAACTCAGGCAATTTCTTATTTCTAAGCTGAATAAAGCCTTTAGAAAAATTTTGAATAGGGCATTATCAAGGCTAATCTGATACAGTGCCTAATAACGTGCAGTGTAAAATTCAGGATAAATTTAAGAATAAAAATTGTACATTGAACCCCTCTTCAATAGCCCATCTACCAAGAACAAAGAAACTTTGATCTTGGGACCACAATCTGGAACTAAACTTAAACCAAAAAAAAGATATTTAGTCAAAAAGGAAATACAATATTCTTAAGTCCTTGAAAAGATAAACATATGTCTGAAGCATAATATCTATAATTAAACTTCAAGTACCAGTATATGAATGAGTCTAGTGGTAAAAGAAATGCATGATCCTAAAGGTTAAGGGTGTAAATTTAATATGCTGTTGCACCACACATTTCCTGCATACTTGATAAAATATTCATTGAGCTGGATTGATGCATTCTGTCCTTATCTATAATGATTACAAAATTCTGATCAGTGCTTGCTTTACTTTACAGATGTGTTTTACTATGACACTACTTTGTACTGAAGATAAGGTCAAGACATTCTGAAGAGAGGGCTAATCAGCTACAAGAAATTGCTTCCCTGGAGTTCTTTTCCTGATAAAATGAGTGAAAATAGGAATGGAATACAGTGAATATAGTTGCTCTGCAGTCTGAATTCCTCTGCAGCCCCGGGTTGAGTTGAACTTTGTGTGCATTCAGCTTAATCTTCCAGAAATTTATTGAAGTGTTACTCAGGGACAGTAAAAAGGTGAAAGCAGCATTTGAGTACCCAGGGTTATCAAACCTCTACTGTTGGGCTTCCTTTTTCATACGCTGAAATACAATTCACAAATTCTTTTAAATTGAAGTTAAGCAGTGTAGAGATGGATCAAAGCTCTCTGGAGCCATCAGTATAAAGAAGTAAAGCCAAAATTGATATATCATCAGGAAAAGTACTACAAGAACCCCGCTGGCTCAGTTGCTAACAACCACACAGCTAGTGCAACATGGTATGCATATCTTTATAACTGGTAGAAATTTGCTTCCTAAACACACAGGAATTACTGAATTTCCAAATTAGTTGCCTCATAATGCAAATATCAAGAAGGCAACGTCTGCTACAAATCACTAAACATAGTTTAGAACAGTAATAACCTCTTCAAAAACTTCCATTACTGCATTTAATGACTGGCTCACAGGAACATTATGGACTTTCAACATCATACTGGTTCATTAGCTGTCAAATCAGGCATCAGTGCTGGCACTGACCAACCTGATAATGATCACTGGTTATCCTTCATACGTTGTCCCCAAAGACAATGTATTATCAGGAAATAGGCATCATAACCTGGAAATTGGTATTTAAAGTATATAACTAAAAAAGTTTAAAGAAATGTTTTGCTTGGAACAAAGAAACATTAAATACATAATTTTTCAGCTGCATTCTGGCAAGGGTAATTTGCAGCTCTGCAAAGTTGTATCCTTTAGTTTCACACTGGTAGCAGTGTAATAAAACCTGCTGCAAAAAGCAGAAAGTTTAGGAAAAGCTGCAAGACCTGATCAGGCTCTGCTGTTCAGTTATCCTGTAACCAATCTTGTCTTTCCATTGTTACACTATTATCAGAGTTCAAGAGACCTAATTGAGGCCAAGGATGCTCTGCCTTGATTATTCAGCAGTATAAACTTTTGACTTGTACAGTAACAATATCAGGAGGTGATATAAACACAAAAAATATATTCAAAAATTTAAAAATACTTTAAATTGTACTAATTAAGAAAAATTGAAACCACCCATGTAAAATTGTACTTAAAGAATTGAAAGTCCAAATATGCTTTTTTGCCAACTAAGTGTTTTGATTAATCAATGTAAGTATTCTTTTAGTTGATATTAAATATCAAAGGAAAGAGCAGGAATAGATAACAACTGTTCTGGTGGTAGTTTTCAGACATATAAAAAAATAGCATGCTGTAAATGGCCAATTTTAAAAATACATATTTAGAAGTCAATTAGGAAACCCTCTTACTAATAAAGGGGAAAGAATTGTTAAACTGTGTAACTACAGATTTGAATGTATAGTCTCTATATATCCAGACTGAATATTAGAGTTGCACTCCTGTGATGGAACAGAAGGTGGCTTCACGGAACTGGGCAAGGGCAGCTTTTCCCTGAAGTGAAGGGAATAAAGTAAAGTGTGACTGACCACTGCCGTGGTGTAGACAAAATTTTATCTCAAGAGACAGAAACCAGGCAGCTTTTATTTTAGATAAACACCTGTCAACAGCTGAGTGGATCAACTGGTGGTGTGAACATTACTCTCTGAGTTTTTTTAGAAGAGCGTGAATGTCTCAAATATAGCCACACCAGCATGAGAGGATTAGATACATGGTCTAGCCCAATATAGAGTATGAAAACAGAGCTATTAAAATAATTTAGAAAAAAGCAATTGGCTTGAGCTGGCTTCAACCCATGTTGACGTGTCACACTCAGCACTGCAATGGTGAGCTGATACAGACTGGAGTTGTGACTGAACTCCATTTTAGAATTGCTATACATACTTTATTAAATCCAACAATTGCATTATATCATCCAACATAAATCAATCTGCTAAATCAGAAATCTCATGTCATGCCAAGTATCTTTAAGTAAATTAGGTATTAGGCCTGAGAGAACGTGGTCATAAAATATTGGACATAATTAAAAGCTATCTATGAAAAAAAAAATAAATTCAGTGACTAAATTAACTTCAGACCACCATAAATCCATGGAAAAGCTGAACAGAAGTTGCGAAAATCTGCTGTTTGCTGTGCCCAACTTTCTCTAATTTCTATATTCACAGTTGGAATGGCTAAGATAGCAGTTTACTTGGTAACATCAGTAGTATATCTTATAAACCTACCTCCTCAAAATTGTAAATTTTTTCTTTATCTGTTCAGTGATCCCTTCAATTAAAGTACAACTGATAAGAAGTCTAGTCAGATGTAGGCTGCACTGCCTGGTTTTGAAGAGCTGAAAATGAGGCTGCTTCCCTCCAAGAATAGCATTTTCTCTGCTACTAAATTCTTCTTTGGGCATGTAAGCCAGCCAGTCAACAATTTCCCTTTAAACAACACGCCTATTTTAATCACAGGTAGGATCTTTTCCCTTACTGAAAAAATTCTTAATGATCTCAACCCTGATGAAGTTAATTATAAAAAGAAAGTAACTAAATACTTGATCTAAAAGTAAGGGCTACTGAATCATGTTTTTGTTAGGCAAAAGTAAGAAAAGGACTTGTGTTATAAAGTGTCATTATTGGGGGAGCTTGATAAGAGTATAAATGTAGTTCTTGAGGAATACTGGTGCTATAATTATACCCCTGAGGACAGGGCATACAAAAAAATTGCTTTTTAAAAAAAAGCATGAATAAAAAGGTGAAATAAAGGTGATTGCTTCTTTACATCCATAGCCTCTATTATTTAATTATTCTTATCACTTCAGAAGCAGGTTCTCAAGAAATTACACATATTATAATAACAGAGTAATTATCTCAAAGTCGCTCCAGAGGTATCAGAAGTGGTAAACTGCACACAATCATCTTACCTTGAATTGCTATGCACAAACCTCTTATCTACAAATTATAGTCAAAATAGTAATTTAAGACTCACCATCATTAGTTGGCAAAATAAATATTAGCACTACATATGACAGAAAGGTTTAATTTTAACTTTTATGTGATTTGCACTCCTGTGGTAATTCCCACTGTAGTTTAAGGATTCCAACAACTTTTAAGTGTTTAAGTGTTGACAGCACTGTCAACTTAGAGAGTGTATCAGAACAAATGTGAATGATCTGTTTTTATATTTTGAGATGGTTATAGCCTCTTCATTAAGAAATTAAGTGTCAGGTGTTTTGGATGACCTGATGCTGACCAATGAGAACACTTCTGAAACTCAGGCCACAATGAGAAAGGTAAAGTCACATAGGAAGCTTGTTAGGGGCAGGGAAATACAATTCAGGACAACTTCACAATTAGATGTGTCAATGTACTATCTCAAAAGTACATGAAGGTAAAATGAAGTTAGGCTTAAAAAAATTCCTTATGAAAGAATTTAATTATAATACTTGCCAATCACTTAAATATTCTTCTTAGTTTAATAAGGCAAGCAGCTGGTAATTTTGTTTGAAAAAGGGCACTTGACTTATTTGCTTTTAAATTGCTTCAGAGTCTAACCCAGGGTAAGAAAGCAGCTTTACAATCTTCAGCCTGAACATCCCATGTTCCTAACTGTTTCTTAGCCATGCTCAGAATGTACTGCAATGAAATATTTTGGCATGTCTCTTTCACCAACCTTTTTATTTTCGCTCACATAGCTAAAGCTGTGGGTTATCTGTGCTCCACAACTAACATTCAGCGTGACCCGAGATAAATTTCTCTTTCTTCCATCAAAACACGGTCTCCCCAACAGATTCTTTGCTATTCTCAAGCCTCCTGACATTTGTCTGCTGTTGAGCTGGCTGGGCACAACCTTGCACAACTGACAGATGCCTTAGTGACTTCACCCAGGAGACAGACAGCAAACTTCCTGGGGCTTTGTGCAGCTTGGCAAATGTCACAGCACACAGAGCTGTCTCAGGTGGGAAGAGCTGCATGCTACAGGAAAGGTCAGTCGGCAGCGATGCTGCCAGTCCCACTAAAGAATCCTTTAAGCAAAAAAAACCCAACAAACCGCATCCTCACTTTTTGAAATATGTTAAAAAAATTACATTTTGGATAATTCTTTAATATAAACCATTGTTATTCTCCTAACATACCACTGCAGACATCTTCAGAATTCTAAGCTAATTTTTTAACTGATCTTTACTAGATTTTCAGCTTATAAAAACTTGTGATCCAAAGCCTGATTTATAACTCATTGACTCATAGCAAATGGGAAAGTACAAGAAGCTGGTTGAACGTGAAGGCACAGACACCAATACAGAATTCAGAACAAACAATATACTCAATCATGCAAAAAGTCTGCCATTTCCTAGCATTCCAGAGATTAAAGCAGGGAAAAAGGTTTCTCTTCTTAAAACATCACTCATTGCAATAAATATACAAGTTGAGGAGGTAAGTTATAGCATGTTACCATGGTCTAAAGACACTTAATATAACTACAATTCGAAGTTCAGGGCTTCAGTGGCTACAACCTGTACACACACCCCCCTAGAACAAAATACTTCCCATGAAAAAGGAAGTAGAAAATACTATCAACTGAAAGAGGAATACAAATAACTGGAAACTAGCATTCAGACAAATGGCAGAAACTTATTCCAAGTTTGTTTTTATCAAGGAGATGTATTTTCCATGTATGAAAATTACTTGATTGCAAGCCAAGTAAAACGCATTACAGGTGTAATTCAGGGGAGTTCTTTGCAGTCCTGATGCAGATTCCAAAAATTTTAATTTGAAGACTTATTATTTGAAATTAAATGCTCACACTAAGATTTTTATATTAATGTCTACACATTTTATATATTTATTGTGCATCATACTATGGAGGAAAAAGAATCATCCTACAGATATTTTAATGATATTTTTATATGTACTTATACAAAGTACTCTTAAATTCCAAGTGATTATTCAGACTACTCTCAGTAGCATTCTGCTGCAACACTATTATTAATTTAATTTAAAAGTATTGCTATTCATTTCAGATACTAGCTTCTGTTCTTTTCCCTATAAGAGATGCAGTTTACAAAGTAAAAAAATGAAGAATATAAATTCTTTATTTATAAAGAGAATATGATTAAGTATAACTTTTGTCAAAGAACACTCATGATTTATGCTACAGTAAAGAGAGATAATTTATCCTTAAACTCTCTAATGGAACTCCATACAGAGAAAAAATTGGTTATTATTTTCTACTGCTCTGGTTATTTTTTTATTCATTGCCAAATTTTAAGTTACTGTGACTGTACTAAAAGCTCTTGTACAATTAGTCTTCTAAGAATATCTTGTCTATACTATTCTTCTTTTGTCTAAGCCAAAATATCAGGACTTGGTACTCAGCACCTACTTCCAAATCAGGTATTGAAGCATGTACTTACCTTGAGCTTCCCACTTCTGAGACTTGAAGTTAAGCAAATATTTATGGATAAGAAGCCTTACTTTCATCCATTCTATAACATTCCACTGTAGAAGAGGGTTGCACTCTCAGTGGACATGCTTCATGCTTATGTTGCCATCAAGTTAAAGAAATTTTAAAAATAGTACTAGAAACAAAATTTCCCCCTCAACTGCTAAACACTTCTCAGCAGTGATGCATGAAATGTTTCACGTGCACACATACAACATCCTATCATTTCTGGTGTGGCCGCTTGTGAAAGAAAGCTTTAATTATACTTCATATGCTACTGTAGCACAGAAGTAAGAAAAGATGGAAAACCAGACTAAATAATAAATATCTCATATCGATCTATAAGCAATCAGCTGAAGTCAGCAGTACTATTGCACTGATTTGGAAAATTATCAGCTCTCCAGATAAACCAGAAGGTCATCCTGGAATGCAGCATTAAAATTCTACTTGCATTCAGGCATTCTCTTACCCAGAAAGCAAAATCTCATTGAGTTAGAACTTGCTTTTGGTAAGAAAAAAATAAATAAACAATACTCCCCATGGGAGTGAGTGAAAAATAAGGCTCTAGAGCTTGTAGGCTCTGAATGACTTTTCATGCTTTGTTGTTCTTTCCTTTATAAGGCATTAACCTTAAAGTACAACAGTGACCTTAAAACGCTTAATCTGGATTACCAGCTGCTATCAGTTCATGAAATCCTAACCTCCTTCTTAAACCCTAAATTATATGGCACACTTGGCATTTCCTCTCCTTTCAAAGACAGGGATGGAGGGACAATGGCTCATTTTGGCAAACACTGAAAGGAGATTTCCAGTCCCCTCAATTCATATAGCTTATCTTTTGGGAAATATCTGAGAGAGGCTCTGTACCAATTATTTTATCTTTTCCTACAAAGATGTGTTCTGTCAGTGACCTAAGGTACATGCAGTAAGTGCTCAATGCCCTGCCTCTTAGGAAAATTAAATCACCTACTGTTTGGATAGTCCATTGATCCATGAAGCAAACCATGAGATTTCAACAAGGAGTCCCTTCTTACTGCTGTTGACTGCTTTATCTCCTTTAAGTTGCATGGACTTTTGATTTATAGCCTTTGCTCACATAGGCAGGAATGCAAACTCAATAATTCAATGGCAGTCCAAATGAAACTTTCAACTTGTTTGCTCCTACAGCCTCAAATAAACCACCTTTGGGTGAAAGATGTGCCTTGGAAGGCTTCTATGTATCTCACACCATCACACCATCTTTTTCTCTGAAGAGTCTCACATACCTTGATATTTACCATTAATACATCAGTAAGAGAGTGCCTGAGTACACCTCCCTGATTAAAAGATATCCAAGCAAAAAAACCAAACACCAAACAAAACAAACACTGCCAAAGATAGCACCGGTTTAATATTTGAATGATTATAAATCATTCAAAACACCTATTTTTACCCAAGATGCACCCTTCAAGTATCTTTTTAAAATGCCTTTTTAATGGAGATTAATTCCTTTATTTCCCACTATTTTTCTTTATAATACCCTTGAAATTCTGTGTTTAGGTAGTATAGAATTAAGAGCTGATGACAAAAATCCTTTTGAAGCAAGAGGCAACTACTGGCTGCAAAGTACTAAGTGTATTTTAATGTAGTCCTGTTTCAGATTTTCTGAGAATTGAGCCACAGCACAGGATGGAATGAATGAACCTTGGGATGACTCCTTACCCAGCTCCTCACTCTTATCAGGGACAGCTGTGCTTAGGTTACTAATGTGTCCAGCTTTTTGAAACACAACATGCAATCCTGAACTGAGCACTCTAAAACATGAGCAGTACATTTCTAATAATTGAAATTTTGTTAAAGAAAATAAATCCTAGCATTAACACATCTGCATGGTAAAACACAGGGCAGATGGAAAACTCTGTGACCAAGGGTTAAATTCAAAGATGAAAGATTTCAGTTTTGTTAAAAGATAGAGATATATTCAAATGCCGAATAAGATGATATGCATGCTGTGGCAGGAATAGTTGTAGAGATGTCTTTTATTCTCACCTCCACTGTTTTGCCAACTAGAAAACCTCTACAATCTAATATCATACCAATAGAGACAAATTTTGCATAAAATAGTATAGAAAAAATATGCTTCTTGTTATTATGCAGTAATAAGAGTAAAACCTCATATGTTTTTAGTTGTTAAATGATGATTTATCCCTCCAGAATAGATGTAGTTGCTGAATAATACTGCTGACCAAAACAGAGCCATGCATTGTCTCTCTTAGCTATATCATTTGTTACTTTCCAAGATTAAAAAAAAAAAAGTCATTGCTGTAGCATTAAAATTAGGAAGATAAATAACAAGGAAAATGGATGTTCAGTTCCTATTGACATCAGTCAAGTATGACAGCTTCCAATCAGCAAGCAGATTTAGGTACCCTAAAACCAACAAAAAGACCCTTTAAACATATTTACCAGACACTGCCTTTTAAACACCTCAAGAAGTTTAAATATCCTGATTTTATTGTAATTCTTGGGTTTAATTCAGGCCAGTACCTTCCTCCTTCATTGAGCACAAGCATGACAATGAAATGACATCAAAACATAATTATATGATTTAAAGAAAAATTAATGATATTTTACTCATAGATGTACATTCAAGTGGTAGCTCACTGTTTCCAAATTACATTTGCTTCCTCTACAGGACTTTCTTGTTAATCCTAATTTACTAGAACAAGCAATTACCCAATTATCTTCATATTTAAATTACCTAAATGTCCAGAATATAATTGCATCCATTAGTTACTGAAATTGCACCTGCAAATGCTATATCACAGCTATGGCTATGAAACATGGATGCTGTTTTTGTGTAATGGATAGTTAATAATTTAATTTTATTATTAATACCTTCTAGTATGTTGTAAGCAGCTTTGTAAAAGTACTTATAGCTAGAGGGAGTAATTGTATTTGTGAACTAAACCATAATTAGTTTTTTTTTCCACTTTAGTCAATGAAAATGGTAATAGTATGACAAGTTGATTCTTGTCAATGGACTGCAACGGTTCCATGTATCAACTGCATGATTAGTATGAACACCTGGCAGCAACTACCTTAAAATTAAGTTTTGTGGCAAGTTTGAATGTTTGTTCTCAGTACAGAATGTTTCTTACTAAAATCTACTCAACTTGGACAAAATCTATGTAGAGTTTGAAGCTTTTATGCTACTGCTATCCTCCTTCTGGGAAAACCTAGGTAAGAAAATTAACTCGGTTAAAAAATACAAATTACTACACTAAAATTAAGTTACTAGATACGCTTATGTAGCATGTATAAATACTACAAAACACAAATCTTACTGAATTAGTTTTAGTGGTTGTACTTTTGCTTTCTTCTGTACAAAACTGAACAAACTATTTCTCAAGGAAAATTAGCAAAATATCTGTATCTGGGTAGGAAGACAAGCCACATGGTAATTACATGATTTTGCAGGTACGTGTACTCACAATTTCCCAGACAAAATTAAATAAAAAGGCACAATGACTGAAAAACAGAACAACCTAGCAACCTCTTCCTTAAAGTATAAATTGTCTTCTGAGTCCTTTTAGAAAAAAACAAAAAAAATCAGTTTTGGCAAATAACACAGCACACATCTGTGCTCTAGTATTAGCATATGCTTGTTACTGAGACACCATTCCAGTGACTCACTTGCCCACTTCGAGTTGCTACTGCACAGAAACTACTGTCTAACAAAAAATTGGAAAACAGACAACTAGTGAAAAAGAACTGACAAACTATCAGCTGTTTGAGATGCATGATATTTTTTGAAAGCTTTTCGTTATACTAAGCTGATCACATCTGGAATTGAACTGCAATGAGGATTGACACCAATGACCTACTTAATTACATAGCTGCCTGCCACATCATGAAATGTCTACTTTCCAAACCCCAGATGGACATTTTAAGTCTATTTTTTCTCTTACATGCAGTGTTTTGAGATGTATGAGCTGACTGCAATGATTATCTATAGAGATAGCCCAGACTGAACCTGGCCCTAGCTGACTGACTTTTTCATTTCTATGGAGGAAGCAGAGAAAACCATTATACATAGGCTGTTACAATTAAACCGACTCTGCTTTCATAATAACTTCTAGCAAAAGTAGTTCATCTAGGTCATCCTGGAGTCATTCGTTTGTTGAGGATCAAGGAAAACATATCTGTACTCAAGCAGGTTTTTGAAAGGTGCTTCAAATCATGATTGTGTAAACTTAATCTCCTTCCCATCCACTGGATTTTTAGTTTAGACCTTGTGGGTTGTTTTACTGCCCCATCATGACCAACTCTCCATGTGTGGAAAAAAAAAAAAAAAAACCCAAGATTTTATCCCCAGTTTAGTGTTCCCAAATTAAGAGAACAGATAGTCAAAGTCATGGTACTGCGTGCCTGATAAGAAAACACTTGGCAAGAAGATGATATTTAGCAAAACTGAAAATCTAGAACATTACTGGTAGGGTAATTAATGAGACAGTTACTCTTGATTTACACCCTTAAAACAGAAGGCAGATAAAGTATTGCAGAACCTGATCTAGCCTCCTATGAGGCTCCAGCCTACCACAGATTAGAACACAATAGCAAGAAAAATGCACACTGCCGAGATACAGTGAAAATTCATCTGCACTACTAACTTCAAGCATTCCATGGGAACATTTTTTGGTACAATAACACAATCATCTAGATCATCTCAGTTCTTGAACAAATCGATTCCTAACACACTTTAGCAGCTGGAACAATTTAGATGCCGATAGCAAGAAGCTGTTTAAAAGCAGTCTTCCTGATTTGAAGGCTGGGATAGTTTACTAGCAAAGAATAGTTCCACTTTGTGTCAGAAGCCATCAGTGTCAGGCAATCTGTCTAAGTGTTTGGTACATCAGTGAAGGTATGTCCTTAGGGAACTTAATTCCTTGGGTTGCTTTTGGAATACAATAGTAAGCAACCTGGTTTCTTTGTGCTTCTCTGTACCACAAGCTACAGAAATTCTGTGAAACTAATAAGAACAGTTCAAAATATTTGGTAATTCTGAAAAAAACCCCAACAAAACAAATCAAAACAAACAGAATCATAGGTTTAGGTTGGAAGGGACCTTAAAGATCAGCTAGTTCCAACTCCCCTGCCATAGGCAGGGACACCTCCCACTAGACCAGGTTGCTCAATGCCTCATCCATCTGAGGTGTTGCTCAACACCTCCAGGGAGGAGGCATCCACCAGCCTCTCTGGGCAGCCTGTTCAATTGTCTCCCCACCCTCACAGTAAAGAACTACTTCGTTATATCCAGCCTAAACCTACTAAATCTTGTCCTTTGTTTGTCTGATTCTTGGCTAGCTCCACTTGTAAAGTATTAGCCCACAAGCTTACCCATGGCAAACTTTTAACCCATAGATTTTTAACAAAGTAATTGGCATACAGCATATCTGTAGACATGCCTACTTGAAGTGTAGCCCACTACTCTAGACTTAGAGTAAGTCCAAAACATGCATGTGCCATCACATAACATCATGAAAAAACACCCCTCTGAATAAGCTGGCGAATTCTTATGGTACAATGCAACATTTTACAAAAGCTAAGTCTTGTGCTGTAGTAGCAAGCAGGATAGTCGCACTTTTACTGCTTGTCCAGGTCCCTCAACATGACTGAGCTGGTCTGGCCGTATATCTCAAATACTAAACGTGAGCTGTGCCTCCTTAAGTAAGTATTGCAGCACAAACAATGGGACATTGCAGTCTAGCAGCTGCAGCACTTCAGCAGCTGCAGTTCAGCACTTCCACGCAGGAATAGGATAATGGTGAACAGGTGATGGCACTAGACTTTCACTAAAGCCTGTGCTTTTATGTTACTGTAGTGTTTCTATTTTGGCATTAGATTTTTTTCTCACGGAAAGATTTTTCTTGGCTCAATGTACTGAACTGAACAGTATTACTCAAATGCTACAACTTCTTTGCTCTACTAAGCTTAGCCAGAAATCAATAACAGACAGAACACTATGATAGTAAGCCTCTTACCTCAGAGGCCCACTCTACCCTGTATGCTCTCCTGTAAAACAAGCCCTCTCTCCCCCCAAAATAACAGCAGAAATAGCTAAGCCCACAAAACTTAAAAGGAGATGCGATGGCTGGAAAAGAGACACATCTAATTGGCTCTATCCAACCTGGAATTGTTTATTCTTCTAACCAGTAACCAGTAGTACCCCAATTAAAGAAACTAAGCAACTGCAGCTTGTTGACCAGTTTTTCCAGTTAGGACAGGTTTGTAAAAGTTTACAAATGCGCTTTACTGTAATAACTGTACAGCCCAAGAAAGATCCTAAACCTCCTAGGAAATGTAATGACAAATACGATAAACCTGAACTTGCATTTCACTGAATTTTGAAGTGACTGTCACCTGCTGGTATGTGACTTCCTATCAATGTTACAAGCCTCAAAGTGGCAAAAGATAGCATATATTTGGCTAGGAGCCCGACTTCATATCCAAGTGTGATAAGAACCTCAAACGAAAGGATTTCTTGCTGAGAATAATAAAAGCAAGGTTATTAGGATGTGTTATCAGTAGCGATGAAAAAATATTATAGCCTTATTTGCAAAAACAGACTTCTACCAGAGTAACATGAGCTGCCCATTGAAACACGGAATTTACAGCATTTGCTTTCAGGCCAGCATGTGGCCAGCCAGTGGGAAGTAAGTACCTACTCTTTCTTCCTCTCCTTCCCAAAATAATCACGTACTGCCATGGTCTTTCTAAAAGGGGGTGTAACTTTAAACATGAAATATACAGGAGATTTAAGGAAGACAAGTGCAAATGGACTATTTTGAGAACTAAAAGAATTCTTACATCACATCACATGCTACCTAATACAAGAGTGCTCCCACTGGTGAAGAGATTGCAGCTCCAACTAAAATGTAATGAAACTAAAAGTTTATCTCTGAAAACAGACTGAATACAGAACAGAGTTCAATACTGAAATGCTCCTGATGTACAGAACATTCCAGTGCAAGAACAAAGATGGCTAAAACTCAGCTGTATATGCACCAAGAGTGTGTACGCATGTCTATATCCTAAAGACGTTACTATAAATAATTCATAAAAATGTTTAGCATTAAAAGACACTCCAGCCACTAAAAACCCTGTTGAAATTTGAAAGTTATCTTCCTTCTTCAGCTAAGTTTTAAAAAGAAGCTACTATATTTTGCTGCAAATTGAGACAGCAGTCAAGGTAGAGGCAGCTCATCTTACCCCATGCCTTTCTGTAACAAAAGAACCCTCAAAAGACCCCTTGAAAGATAAGAGACAATTCTGTGAAATGTCAGCTTGCTTATGGTGACAAAACAGCACCTCAACAGTTAGCAGTAAGAGGGAAGGAAACCAACAGAGTATTCTTTCCTCAGTACTTGAAAAAAAAGAGGAATAAAAATAGGGCTCTCCCATCAGTAATATCATATCCAGTGTTGTCCTGAAACTCACCTTGCTCCTACATCTCAAAACAAGATGGCAAAATCAGAAAGACATTGGACAGTAAGGAAACTAATTAAGTGAGAGCACATAAAATGGCCCTGTACTTTTAAGACTTGAGTAGTGAAAAGTACCATTAATAAAATAACATCCTACTTTTCAAAATACAAAAGCTAACGTGTCAAGTATCAGGTTCAATGCACACTCAAAGATTAATTTCCCTACAGAGGAAAACATGAAATCATGCAGCTTATTGCCACAAGCTGTTTTGGACTCCAAAAACTGTGATAAATTCAAAAAGCACTTATTAGAGTTTGAAAGGAAAAGTCTATTCCAAATCACCTAAAAAGTTCAGGCAATTGATTAAAAGTCACTTTGGGACATGCCAGCTCTTGAAACCATCAGCTATTCAAAGTCTCCATATCCAAACCCTAAAAAATTTCTAATCAGGCTTTTCAAGGCACTGAGCAACCTGATCTAGTGAGAGGTGTACCTGCCTATGGCAGAGGGACTGGAACTAGATGATCTTTAAAGTCCCTTCCAACCTAAACTATTCTATGATTCATGTCTGTGTCAGCTGAAACATCTATTCATCTCATTTAAACTTCACTCCAAACAGGTGGATTCCTACTGAAATGAATGAGGTTCTGGAGACAACTACAATGTCCTGCTTAAATATGTATTATTTACAGTCAATCAAGTTGCAGTCAATGGTTCATTGTCCAAGTGGAAACCAGTGACGAGTGGTGTTCCTCAAGGATCAGTACTGGGACCAGTGCTATTTAACGTCTTTGTAGGAGATATGGACAGTGGGATTGAGTGCACCCTCAGCAAGTTTGCAGATGACACCAAGCTGTGTGGTGCAGTTGATA
>VZTY01023356.1:40411-59773 GCA_013400935.1 Turnix velox | reverse complement strand
ATCCTTCTCTTCTCCAGGCTAAACAACCCCAACTCCTTCAGCCTGTCCTCATAGGGCAGTTGCTCCAACCCTCTGAGTATCTTCATGGCCCTCCTCTGGACCCGCTCAATGTCCTTCTTATGTTGAGGGCTCCAGAACTGGACACAATACTCCAGGTTGGTCTCACCAGTGCCAAGTAGAGGAGCAAAATCACCTCTCTTGACCTGCTGGTCACTCTCCTCTCGATGCAACCCAGGATTTGGTTGGCCTTCTTGGCTGCACACTGCTGCCTCGTGTTGAGTTTGTCATCAACTGACACTCCTCCAAGTCTTTCTCTTCAGAGCTGCACTCTAGCCATTCTCCATCCAGCCTGTACCTTGCAACAAGCAAGCCCTGCACATTCCTCTGTGATCCTTGGGAAGCTCTCTAGCCCCAGCTGATTGTGCTCTTCAGTGCAATTCCACAGGCAGCGTGAGTTGTGAGCTTCGGTCTGCAGGTGGTGCTATCTGGCCCTGCCATAGGACCTTCTCACCCCTATCAGCCACTAGCTCTACAAGAGAAGTTGCAACATTCTCTTGCCCTCCGCAAGGTCTTCCTGGAAGGCCAAGTCTTCCTGGCCACGTCTACACTTACAAGCAGCCAGGTATTTTAAGAAAAAATTTATAGAAATAATTACCACTAGAATACAATGTCCACAAGATATATAGCTGGAACAAAGACAGTAGCTGCCATGGAGAGAGTACTCATAAGTGGAATGAGCACAGCTTTCAATTTATTTTCACCCAAATAGAAAAGTTTGCATACTGTGAAACTGGTCTGTGGTGCAAACCAGTAAGTCAGGCAGAGTGGGAGTTGTGTTTCAAAAGCGCCCACCTGATCTGATCTAAAACAGTAACGTAAGTGCACTGAGATGAATCTCCTGCTAGTGCAGCCATGAATAAAAGAAAAATGTACTGTGTTACAGCCTACACCAATTTTGAGCATCGTTGTCTGGCAACAAAACACGATCCATCAATACATTTTGTACATTTGTACATTTTCTTCTGAATCGTACAAATGAAAACAACGACAAAATGATACAAAGGCTCATTTTGTATCAGTTAAAGAATGTCTCTTTGTGATTCTGTTGCTAAAAATATGAGATTTGAATTATAGGAGATTATGTTATTACATTGCATGATCAATTCTGTACCATTTTTAATGAAGAATTTCCAATATTGTAAAAAAACCAAAACTATTGTATTGTAATTCTGCCAGAGAATTCTTCTTCTATGTCTGTTTTTCCACTCTAGTCTTGGTGTAACTGAAATCAGCTGAAATTCAAAGGGAAGGAATTCAAAAGGAAGACATTTTTGTGTCATTTTGGGACACAAAAATGTAATGTTAGAATGTTTAAACTTGTTAAATTTAAGGGGGAAAAGTGAAAATTTCTGTGAAACAGTCCTGAAATAGTGTTCTCTGTACAGGAAAATAATGCCACAAAGATAAATTACATGCTGATTACAAGTTTGCCTGAGAAAACTAGGGACTATGGTTTTCTTTACATTGAATTTGTAATTTGAGCCAGAGCATTCTGAAGGCAAATTATCACCCTTAACACTACCACAGCTTTGAGCAAAAACTCCTCTTTATATTTTATATAAAAAAACCCATAATGAATACTTCTCTCACATCCATGTCTACAATACACATATTATTTATCCTAGTATGCAAGAACAACAACACTTCAATGTTTAATGGTTTTCCATGTGTTATTGAGAGTAAGAGTTCACAAATTCCTGGAAACATACTACTAAAATTGCAAAATGGAAGAGGCAAGAGACACTGAAACAGGTTGCCCAGAGAGGCTGTGGATGCCCCCTCCCTGGGAGTGTTAATGCCGGGCTGGATGAGGCACTGAGCAACCTGGTCTCGTGGGAGATGTCCCCATGGCAGGGGGATTGGAACTAGATGATCTTTAAGGTCCCTTCCAACCTAAACCATTCTGTGATTCTATGAAAATGGAGTGGTTTGTACTGCTGAGACTTCCTATAATTCTCTTTGAGGTGGTTTTTACCAACATGAAATTCATCATACAAACAGGGGTGAAAAAAACCAAATACAACCTGGTCAAATTACAGGTCACTAGCCACCTCCCAGCCTCTCCACCTGTTTGCTGGTGGCCCTAAGAAGACCCAGCACTCAGGCTGGCAGAACCATGATAAACTGCAACTCTACACCTGACCCAGCCAGCAGGGAGGCTAAAGGGACTATACACAGATTCTGTATACTGTATTTGTTACCTGCCTGCCCCTGTTGCTCAATATCAGGAGTCCCAGCACACTTAGTATCTCCCCTCTGGGAGGAATGGAGTATTGATCCTTCCTTCTCACCACAAGATCTGTGGTTTGAATAATTTTTATGTTTGTCACCAGCATCTTCACTCAGCTCTTTCTTCCTAGGTCTGCGATGTTCTGTTATAGCCACATCTGCACATTTAACATATGTTATATTTTAACTTTCTGTTCTCTTCCCTTAACACTGGTTAAGGGAACTGGTTTTACCCAGTTGGAAAAGTTGCTTTCCTTTGATAACCAATACTTAACTAGTGCTGAACTGTTCATAGTTGTGGGTCCTCCTGTGCTTTAAATTTCCTGTTCTGACCCCATGCCTGTGGTCCTTAATATTGCATTTTATTTGAGGGCTGTAGAGAATTCACTCTACATGTAATAACTGCTTACTTTTGTTCTGTGTGAAGAACAGATAACAGTAAGTGTTACATCATACACTTGTACAAAGCTGAGCAAACACTAAAGCAAGGTCAGTAATAGTAACCTTGCTGTTAACTACTTTACTGTCACAACAAGTTAAAACAAAGCTTCAAGGAAACCAAAGAAAAATTCAGAAAACGCTTTTTGGTACAAAGGAAGGAAGAAAAGCTCATATTGTATACCTTTTTATCTTTTCCTTTTAATTTATCTATTATTTCATTATCTATTAATGTAGTTGGGAATTCTTCTAAACTCACAAATCTCCTCATTCCTTCCTCTCCTCTCTTCTAAGAGGGGGGGGGGGCATCTGTCACTGGGGGGGTTCTTTAGTCCTTTTGGGCCCAAACCAGGACGGGCCCCAAAGCTTTCAGAGCTCTAGCTTTCTCCTACAGATGTTCAAATTCAAGGTTACACATAGAGGTTCCTGTTGCTCTTCTGTTTTTCTCTTTAGTTATGTCAAGACTGATAACTAATTTTTTGGAAATAGAATAACAAGGGCCAGAGAAAAGTCTCTCAAATCTATTTTCCTTATGACTGGGGAAGCTTCTCTGTACATAGCAGAGGACTGACTCCAAGAATTTGGAACAACATCCAAAGATCAAAAGCTTTCAGTGTAGATTAGCTCCAGATATTATCAAGGTTTCCAGGAAAACAAAGCACAGTCACATACAGTTGCCATCCACATAGTAGCAAAATGTGAGTTTTTAAATCTGTGTGGAAAGATTTCTGAACTCTTGTGTCAAAGGCTACAATGAAGAGTAAATGTCAGTAGGTTTGAAATATATTTTCTGACAAATCCATGTCTTTAGGCTTTCAGCATGGATACACACCATTTTCTGTCTGGAAAATTTAAACACATTCTCACTGGACACACGTGGAGGTGATTTGCCATACCTTCAAATGCTGAATCTTAAGGAACATAGATCCTCAAGTATTTTGTAAGTCGAGAAAAAGGGAGAACAGCATGATGAAGTAAATTGTATTAAAGAAACTGAGTAGGTTTAAGTCAGTGTTGGCAATTGGGTCTAACCAGTCATTGCAAAACTCTAATCTTGTATAGACATTCTGCATCCTCAGCTCTTCTACCAGTCCTCTCCTGTTTACATGAAAATCTGTTTACAGATCTATCTAGACAAAACAACTCTGTGCCACAGGAGACAAAACAGCTCTCTCCACCCTAGAGAGTGATACTTTTACAACTCCCCCTGCAATGTGCAGCTAACTGGTTCAGTTCTGGGATGCTTACTTCTGAGTCACATTTGAAAGGAATTAAGACACTACTGTATCCTGACTCAATATATTTCAAGACATGGAGATCCCAATCCCAGTTGGGAAACATGTGGTAAATCAAATTTCTTTCCCTTGTGAACTAGAGCATCATTATCAAACCAAAGCTCACTACAAAAATGAGACACTGGCACATTTATTCCTGTGCAGTTCACAAACCTACCCTATGAACAGCAACAAGCCCTAGTCAAGTATCCATCTCAACCTGGACAAATTTCAAGCACAGCAACAAAAATGCAGAGATTATGGATATTATGGATAAACCTAATATAGATTTATGTATATTAAATGTTTACAGCTGTATTATCATCTTCCTGTTTGAAGTTTCAAATGCCCCAGGCAGAGATTGGCACCAGGCCATAGCCTGATGCATAATGGAAGCACTTCATAGCTATCTGTGTGTTACCAGTTGCAACACTGGGACCTCAGTGCTGGAAAACAGAAGCAGAGCAATTCTGTGTATAAAATGAAATCGAGCCATAGGTGCCTCAGATGAGCAAACTGCAGAAAAACAAAGCATCATAAACAGACTTCCTGTGGTCTTAGGAAATCATATGCAGACTTTTCATAGCAAGTTTTTATCTTGATTGAATCCATTAAGATGGGTTATAAGCATACCTTGCCCAAAGTTTCTTCTGCTTAAAAAAAAAAAGGCAAATGGCTTCTCACCATCCCTTAAATGAGCTATGACTCTCACATCAGACTGAGCTGCTCAGGGAGGGAGGAGAACTATGTTTTCCATGAAACACATATCTATAAGAAAAGTGATAAAAGAATGTGGCTATAGAATGCCAAGTCCGTATATTTGCCATGGAAACAGCAGTTACAAGAAACTCAGTGATGGGAGGAATATCAACTATCCGTTCAGTCTGATATTTCCAGCATACACACAGCAAACTGTAGGCTGCTCCTCATGCAGCTTGATAGACTTGCCAGTTTTATTAACTTGGTAATAACAGGTCATTTCTGGCTGCTACCTTTGAAATGTCCTAGACACACTTTACTGTGTACAGGGAATGGAAAGGAGGAAGGGTAGAAAGGGCTCATACCTCACTCTGGGCTCTCATTTAATTTTTGTGAGGTCAGCAGTAGCCCTGATGCACATTTCATTCTCTGCCACTTTTTTACATTGAGGCACACAATATAAAGAAGGAGATGAACTTCATTATAGACCCCCTGGAGGCATAGGCAGCATAGACCTTATTCTGGTGTTCTACTTTTGAAGCTTGAAGTTCAAAGCATCTCCAAGCTCTAGGAAAGCTCAAATACAAATTTCCTTTATTTTTGATGCCCTGTTGTACTTAATTTGTCTCCCTCCCCCTTCATTGTTCCCTTTTTTCTACCACCATAGCTATATTGGAGTCATCCCAATCTCTCTTCTCCCTCCACACAGACAAGCAACTGTTCTTGCCAAAACAAGAAGACACAGATGCTGAATCCTGCCCATAATCCCAGACTCTTCTAAACAGAGATGATTCACATTCCAGAGAATCAGCAGCACTTGATGACCTGCCTGTAATAAGAATGTAAGGGGGTTTGCTGCTTCTGTTCTTCCTTCACTTGCAGCACCTCTGTTGAGGAAGGTTCTTCACTCCTTGTGGAGCCCAACCTCAGCTGTGAGAACGTAGCACAGCACAAATGTGAATCTGTGCTACCAGTTGAGGAAATTTTTACTCGTCCACATTTTTGCCACTAGTCCTTCTAGTTTCCACAGAATATTATTGGTCATTACAGTAGGGAATGAGCTAGCACAGGAGCTTTGCAGTGCTTATCTTTAGCAGCACTAGGTTTGTTTTTCACAGACTGTTGTCAATGAAGGTTTCTCAATAGCAGACATGTGGAATTGAAACAGCTAAAAAGTACATCCAGAAAGGTTCCTGTTCTACAGAGATGATTACTGAGTTCTCAGCTTGCCATGTCAGCCTTCATTCCTGGGGCTAGTGAAGCTTTTCTTAGATTTGATTTTAAGGGTACATAAGTAACTATTGCTCTCCTATGTCTTCTGCTGATTTCTTAGCATTTGGAAATGCTTTGGTCTCCAGAATAATGTGAGCATTCCTTAAGATAACCTGTCTTTTAGCCTCATCCCCCAGACGCTGCAAAAAGAGGCTACAAGAGCTCACCAAAGATCAATACCTCCATCCCACCAGGGAGGCAGTGCAGGGAAAGAAATGGTCAAGGTTGGAGTTCTGTAACAACGAGATAGTTCTTTTGCTCTAGGAAAATCTTAGTGTTCTTTGGTATATTTGCATATCAAAAATCTTTTCTAGTAAGGAAATGCAAGGAAGAGATCAAAGGATTGTTTTTTTAAAAAAGCGATGAAGACCATTGCCAGATCCCACTTACTTGATATAAGATTTGCCCTGAAGAAAGGCTGAAGTTAGAGGAAAGCAGAGAGCAATCTCCTTCACTGGCTGCCACACTTCCCTCATGTCTTTTCAATATATAAATGCCTCTGAAGGTAAAAAAACTTGCTCACAGGCAAAGGAAAAAAGAATATTGGAGTACACTTTAAAATAACAGCTATTACATGATACTTCAGGAGAGGTATACTCAAAAACTAGAGGCTATTTTATTTGCACAGTCTGATCAAGGGTGATGAAATATGACTTGCTGCCTTAGCTGGAGCCAGATTACAGCTGAGTCGTCAAAATCAGTAAGAATTCATACTATAACCATGCATACTTCACATAGTGACCTTTAATTGGAAAATACCTCCGCTCCTATAGAATCATAGAATAGTTCGGGTTGGAAGGGACCTTAAAGATCATCGAGTTCCAACTCCCCTGCCATAGGCAGGGACACCTCCCACTACATCAGGCTGCTCAGTGCCTTGTCCAGCCTGGCCTTGAACATCTCCAGAGAGGGGGCATCCACAACCTCTCTGGGCAACTTGCTCCAGTGCTTCACCACCCTCACTGTAAAGAATTCACTAGAACAGCTCAGCTGATACCTGGAAGAAATGTGAAAAATTATCTGAAATATGTCCATGGTTTATCTGGGACAAGGGAAAGCCAAATTTATTCAGTAGTATGCACAACAGTGGAATAAAGTATTATTGATTACCAGTATTCTCACAGAGAAACATTTATTGTTTTCCCATAGCACCTGTAACACTAGGTGCTAGGCAGGGATACATCCCACAATATCTGAGAAGTGTTCTACAGCTGTTATGGTGCCTGCCAGCAGAGGCAGAGAACATGATCAGTCTGTGCAGTTCTGGGCCTGAATAGCTCTGGGAAACCAGGCCTCTGTGTATTTGGACTACTTTTACTAAGACTGGAGATAACTTCACAACTAGTAATCCCCAAGGACTGAGGATGATAGAGAGGTGTGTGACAGACCACAGCAGGGCACCAAGGGTGAGCTATAAGAAGTTATTAAATAATCTGGAGAATCAGCAGTAGCTCTGTCAAAGAGGCAGTGCAGTCTGATAACTGCAGAAGAGAGCAAACCTGATGCTCCCTTTGCAGTGCTTGAGGAGAGCTAAAAGTCCCTGAAGATAGTTCAGGTTACTCAATGAGATGGGCAGGGATTTGTCTGAACCCAGTGTTGAGTGTTAAATATAAAATTATTTCTAAAATCCTACCCTTTGGACAGCTTACTTGAACTTCAGTAAAGTGTTTGCCTTATCTGGAGAGCCACAGCTGTGACCCTGAAAATAAATATAGTTCTTCCACTGAACCATACAGGGACAACTCTTTTCTGAGCAGAAAAGTATTGCTCTTTTATATAATAAAGCCTGGTGATTGAAATGCCCCCAGGAGTGTAGTTGCATCATCAGATCCTGTTTCCACCTCTCAGAAAACTGCTTCTTTCACTGCCCTGTCCTCTCAGGGGAGATGAGAGACTCTCCATCACTCCTGATGAATGTACCAATACCATTGGGTGGAAGAATATAAGTACAACAAGCAAGCATGAGTATAGACACTGGGATGGTCATTTAATATAGACTGGGAAGTTGAGGTCCTTTGAGTTTCTGCTCAAAGCTCAACTTCTAAATTTTACAAAAAAACCCCACAAGGCCAGCCCAACATGCAAGGATTTTAGTAATACTACTATACAACTAATTTAAAAAGTGTCACTTGTGGATTTAGGCAGAAGGCAGTAAACAGCAAAGTGGGAACTTTCAGGATATTTTTACACCTAGTGCTTATCCTTTCCTATGTTCAATATTCACTAAGAAAAGTGGCACTTGGAAGTAAACTAATGCTGAAATACCATCTATAATAGATATCCTGAGTTACATACAATCCCAAGACTGTTTTACTAAATATAAACAACTTCAAACAATTTGCTCTATTAATCAACAACACAGATGCATTAATAAAATCATATGGACAATAAATTTTCATTTTGGAGTATTCAGACAGGCAAATAAACATCAAGGTAATGAAATCTACAAAGCATCAAAAGCCAGGCTCTTCTTCACCATTCTCTTCACTGATGCAAGTCTGCATTTACTTCCCTGACTTTAGAATTTTGTATGCAGGATTAATACTTGTAGTGGAGTAACTCACAGCAGAATCTGAGCTTTTTTTTATTTTTAATTAGGCACTTCAACTACATAAACAAACACAGTATGCAGCTGTTGTGACTTTTCTTTTTTAAAGCCAGCTTGCATTTAATTTGCCTATATGGTCAAGACTAATTTACCTCTCAGTTTATCTTGGGATTTCTAAAAATAGAGGATAACAAATGCTAAATCAGGTAATGGTGAAATCTGAAATACAGAGCTCGAAAAGAGAAACACTCACATGCAGTAGCTTATGTTAGACTTTAAATGAGATTGCTCATCAGACTGTCTCCCGTGCCCTGCATTAAAACAGCATGTATAGATTTTCACTATGAATAAGAAAAAGAGAAGGGAAATAAAGTATTCAAAAGAGACCCTGGCTGCATTTATTTTCTGACATGTTGGATCACAGAATGACATCTGTTTCACTTGCACTTAAAGTCTACATTTTACTGAGACAATAAAAGAAAAACAAAACCACAGGAAATGGAAAACATAAACCTTTAGCATACCTAAAAGGCCTGACTTTCATCAGGAAACTGAAAGCAAAGCATTGTTATCCAAATCTTTCAAAACAGGAATACCCACTATGAAGATTTACTTGACTGCAACATGAGCTATGGGTTTATCTTCCATGTTTCAGTTGGGTTTTTTTTTCGGTTGGTTGCTTTTGGGGCTTTTGTTTGTTTTTTAGTACCTTCTGAAAGAACTGCAAGTCATTTACTAGCTTTTCCACAGTGTCAGACTTCCACAGAATGGGGGTCTTGCATCTGTTTTTGAGAAAAGAAAATCGTCAAATGCCTGGGAGATTCTGGTCTCTTCCCAGGTATATAAGGTTGCTTCCACAGGTGTATTGTTCATAATCCTTAGTGCAGCACTTTTGTCAGTGTCTGGAAGCTTTTTGAACATGATGACAATGCACTCTGAGATTTGACAGGTCTATTCTTTTACTTTAAAATTTTGTGTTATTTTTTTGCCATGTAATTGCTTCAGCAATTATCTTTTCCTTTTCTTCTCCTTTAACAAGTAACCAACTCCGCTTTATCTCAGAGAGACAGAGAATGGCACCAGAGGAGGAAAAATTCCTTCTCCTCTTCCCTGACTTCAGTATTCAACTTGTCAGCTAAGAAGCATAACTTCATTGAGTAATATGGATTAGAAAGGACATCCAAAGGTGATAGAGTCCAAAATCCAACTCAAAGTCAGACTTAGAACACGTTGCTCAGGATCTCGTTGAGTTTTGAATATGTTCAGGCATGGAGATCCTAGAGTCTCTCCACTGGCCCAGTATTTGTCTACCTTTCTGGTGTGAAAAATTGTCTTTATACTTATTATCCATCTCCCCAGAACATTTCTGCATGTGAACTTCTCAGTATTATGTTTAGCCTGTGATTAGTATTATTTTACAGTACAATTCATTTTAATTAATTAGTTCTAAAAGTATGCAATAAAACAGAAGGAATGGATTCAATAATCCAAGATATTCCTTTCAGTGCTGTCTATGGGTGGGATTCAGATTTTAGAGATGCAGTTTAGAAGTTCATAAATATGGATCTGTATGAGTCTAAACTCAAGTGACAGTCAGTGGAGATCTAGGACAGGATTCAGTTGCCCCTGTGTAAGGTTTTGAAATGCCCTTAAGTATCCAGAAGATTATATGAGACATCTCCCATATATGATATGCCCTCCCACAGATGATATGCCCCCAGTGCCAGGCCCACACAGGGGTTTCTTGTAGCCCAGAGAATCTGAAATTACACCTATGAGCAATGAAATGATACAAATAGCTCATACACAGTGTTGATTGAACATCAGAAATAGGATGTATTATGAAGAGCCAACAACCTCTAGAATCAGAAAATCATAGAATGATTTGGGTTGGAAGGGACTTTAAAGATCATCGGGTTCCACTCCCCTTCCATGAGTAGGGACATCTCCTACTAGATCAGGTTGGTCAAAGCTCCATCCAGCCTTGAACACTTCCAGGGATGAAGCATCTGCAGCTTCTCTAGGCAACCTGTCCCAGTGTCTCACTACCCTCATAGTAAAAGATTCCTTCCCAATATTTAATCTAAATCTCTCCTCTTTCAGTTTAAAACCATTGCTCCTCATGACAGGTAAATGATTACATTCAAAGGCTTGTGGTACAATGATGTGAACCTCTTCCTTATCCTCTCCCCACTTTTAGCAGCAGTGTGCTGAAACACACAAACAAAAAAGAAAAGACACAGTAAACCATCAGCTTTGTGGAGCACAGCAATTTTACCAATTCGTTTTTTTCAATAACAAGGTCACAAGTATGAACCATCCAAAAGACACATGTCACTTCTCTATACACGCACATGTGAAAGGAAAATTACCTAATAATTTCAGGTTTCATCCCTCAGGATGACTTCACGGTACAAATTTTTCCACATTTTTATTGTGCCATTAATCTTTATCCTGTGCCTTCTGCAGAAATTTCTTTTTCCCTCCCACAAAGGCTGCTAGGCTCCCACTCTCCAAGAGGTCACGGGTTACAGAGAAATCCACAGAAACAGGAAACTGGGCTTCCTCAGTGAGTTTTGAAACACCAAACCCTGTTTCCTTTCTACAGAAATAAAGCCTGTTAGGGCATCCTCTGGATAGGCTCACTGTGTGAGCAGCAGCTCAGGAGGAGGGAGAAGCTACAGGAGTTCTTGCTTGGGAAATAAATGTGAAGTAACTTATAGCATTTACAAACCAGCAGAATGAAAGAAGTAACCTTCTTGCTGGTCCTATTGCACTTACAGAGTGCCAGCATTGCATTTAATACTCCAGGAAAATTCTGGACCGCAAGCCCAGGTGATGAAACCCACACAGGTCGCTCAGATTTGACTCCATCTCCAACCCAAATTGTGGGGTCCCATCATTCTGAGATCCAAGCTGCTAAAGTCAGTGCCTCACAGGGGCCTCCTTCTACATTTTCAGCTACGACTCTGGGAATGAAAGCAGTGAAGAAATCTTCCAATTCTACAACTTCTACCCCTGCAAGCCAGTCAAACGAACACAGCAATGATGACCCTGATAAAGACAAGAGAAGCTTATCCAGCAACAAAGGGATTTCTCTACAGAACAATGCTAGAGAGGTCACTACAAGCCAGGATATAGCTACAGGGAAAAGATCTCTCAAACCATCATCCCACAGCACTGGTATCACCAGCATCCAGCAGAACACTACCTCCAGAGCATCTGGCTTTGAAACTACCAGGGGGAAGTAAGGAAATTAACATTTTTTCTAATTGTCTCTGCTTAGGAACAGTTATTTTCCTGATCACAGCAGAATAATTGGCAAAAATTCTAGTCATTACAATGAAATAATTTTCTTTTTAAAGAAGACATCTAAAACAAGCAAGATACCAAACCTGCAGAATTTACTGAGTCAAACTCACACATTTGTAACACAGCAAATGCTGCAATAATTTATTCTTTAGTGTAGTTATCTCAAAACCAACAGGAAAGTCATTATCACATCTGGTAGGAAAGGACTACAATAGATGCCTCTCTGCTTTATGCACAGTAAACTTTTGCTGTTTCGTTTTCTGTGGCCAAAAGAAATTGCAAATGCATCTTTTCATTTGGAATCTATTAAAGATTATTATGTTAGTAAACTTCTCCACTAAATAGAGGATACAAGCAATTAAGTATACAAAATGCATCCATTTGAAACACATTATTCTGTGATAAAATATTAGGGAAAGGGGCATTGCAAGTGAATGGCATTCAGAGCTGTATAACATAATAGCTATACATAACACTGTATCAGATTGTACTATGTAGTTTTATAGCTCTATTGTTTTCTTTCTTCTCTCGTGTCTTCTCATTGGGAATGTTAATACTGACTTTGGAGATGTTGCAACATTCACTTACTAGCTGATATGTATTTGGATACTGGTAGAAAATAGAAATCACAAAGAATTGATTTCTTTCCATAAAACTTATGGAGTATTAGCTTTCAGAATATAGATTACTTATTTTGATAATACTTGCTCAAATATTAGCTTCCAAAAGGAGGGAAATCTCCTTCTCTTAGAGTCACACAAGAGAGAATAAAACAACTTTTAGACATACTCCTGCAATTATCTTCCTCTGGCTGTGAGCTAATGTCCCTTCAACTCAGAGAAAAGATTGCCCTCAACTTGAGCATCTTTTGGATCAGGCATAACTGAAATGATACACAAAGACCCAAAGGAAAGGAGTCCTTTGCTTCAACCTGGAAGCAATGCTGCAATAAGGATCTGTGCTTCCCAGAGAGCTTTCTGAGAATATTCCTTCAGTTGGGGATGTTCTTTGTTACACCACCTCAATATGATCTTTGTCAGAGTGTCCAAGTTAACCTCAGTTAAATGGATTCTCTTTGCATATGAGATATGATAACTTTATGCTAACCTTAAGAGTTAAAGTTTAAAGCTTTCTCAGCTTTTGTCAAGAATTGTATTCCAGTAAAATTAATCTTTAGGAAAAATCTGTGAATTGTTTCCACCTTTTATAAGGGATATGAACAGAGAATGCTGAATCCTCGTTTGCTTTCCCAAACTGCTGGGCCAGACTCTAGCCAGGGAGTTCTAAGTGTGGCTCCATCCTTTCCTTACAGAGACTCTTGTGTTACAGTCTGACCTCATATTGATGTTTTTACAATCAGCCAAGGTGATTTGTGCTTTTCTCTCAGTTTTGTCACTGACCTTGAATGGGACTTAACTAAGTCACTTCATTCTTCTCCCTTTCTCCATAAATTAGGCCTAGACGAATAATTAAGTTGCTTGGGACTAATTTTTATCACTGAAGTCATGAAAAAATGCCAAGCCTACTATGCTCAATGTTACTGATAGCTGCTGTGAAACACCTTGAAAGCTACTGCTGAGAGACTGTGCATAAGAACAGAAGTAGTTTTATTATTATGTGCAGATTTATTGACAACTTAAATCCATTTTGAGCATATATTTTCTTAAAAAAATCATATCACTATTGCAGATGAAGTGCAAGAGATGCTGTAAAACTTGCAATGAAGGCATACACCCTTCTTCAAGGTTTTCTCATTTAATGCCTGAGCATAGCATGAATGACTCAATAGCAGATTTAATGGTTGTAAAGTGTGCTACCTCTGAGGAAATTTGGAAGCACAATTTACTTGTTTAATTTATTTTGAATTAAAACACGTCTTTGTTTATAGTCTTGTGTTCCAAACTGAATTTCTGAATGACCTTGTAGGAGCCGCCTAACTCTCTTTATGGCAATCCATTGTGCTAAAATACGTGCTGAGATGCTGATGTTGAGTCTCTACAGAGAAGGAACAATAGAGAGAGGTAATGGAGAGACAAGAGGAAGGAAAACAAAACAAGAATGAGTGTTTTGGTTTTAATATATTCACAATTTTAAAACCAGAAATACATACACTTTGCTGGAGAGCCTTTTGGGCTGTCAGATTACCCACAAGGTACAATATGTGCCCAATGTACAAGCATAATTTCTCAGATACCCATTTCTGAAGGAAGTCACATGCTTTACTTGCTTAATGACAAAAATCATTCCCTCACTATCTCTACCCTAGATTATCTGAGGACAATATTATGTCCATATATCACAAGCATTCTATTTTTTCAAAATTTCTATTAAAATTTCAGAAGTGCATAATTTGTAAACTTATCATGGATTTTGAAGTTCCACAGCTGAAGAATATTTGTAACAACCAACATTGCTAGCTAATGAATAAAGAAATGCTGGAAAAGTAGAGATTTGTTTCAGCAGCAGCAAGTTCAGTGGCATTAAATGTGAACAATTTGGTGTCAAAGAAGAAAATTTATGATGATATATTGTTTTCAGTTGTCTTCATGTGAGCTGCAACTTCTCTACCCCATAGATAGACAGGACTGCAGTATTTCTCTTTATAAAGCAGCTTAAATAACTGACACTCTGGAGAAAGTGTGACACTCAATCCCAAGAGTAGCACTCATCCTTCCACCCAGAACACAGTTGCACTAATTGCTATTCAAGGCAGCTCCTGAACACTCAAGACATTCATTCAGGCTGTAAATTAAGCACACTATATTCACATTTTTGGATGGCTATTCTGTTAATATGTGAATATTACACAGTCTTCATAGACTTCCCCTGCCATTACCTTTGGTAGTGGTGAGATGACAGGATTTTATTACTAAGTACAGAGGAGCTTAATAAAGTCAGCATGAGGGACAGATTTGCTTATCTGTCACATGTGGTAGGAGTGCTGAAATATTTTATTCTCATGATGAGATGTCTGCATTCCTCCCCAGAAATTGGGTTTTTCCTGTATTTGCTTGGTAGAGTTTCTAGTGTACTGACAAATTAAAATTAATGGCTAAGCTCAGCAGATGGTTCACATACACAAGAAACATAGGAACCTGATTTAACTGCCTATTTAAAGCAAGGTTCACTCTCTTTTGATCGTGTCACTTCTTAATAGAGTAGGAAGAGCAATTCTTGAATCAGTTTCTTGAGATTTTGCATCACAGTGCATATACAATAAATAAAATCACTCATGGTTTCTGCCTCACTAGCTACATTCATTTATACCTGGAAAAAAGAATCTCTTATATTTAGATTGCCTTGCTGGCTAAGTGTCAGAGGATGTTTGACAAGCAGTGCTTGCTTTGCCCTCACAGTGTTGCATTCCAGCCATGCAGAAGACCTTTACAATGAGCTCCTCCTCTCCAGGAGCATCCTGAATATACCTTTGACTCTCGATTGTAAGCCTACAGTCTAATTTTCTTGTACATGCTTCATGCAGGGTTACTCCCTTTGCAGTCCTAAAGAGCAAAGTAAATCTTTCAGCCACGTGCTGAACTTCACTACTTTATTGCTATTTCATCCATAGAATAAATGGGGCAAAGGACATAATTATGTAGTTTCATAATGGTCCATGCGGCATGATATCAAGAGAATGTAAATATTCAAAGAGAATTTTAATGCAAGTATTTAGACATCAGTGCTCTCTTCTGCTAAGCATAGAAGTAAAACAGCTAACAGATGACTGAGAGTGCTGGCATGAAGTAGCAAAACATCTTGCTGCAGCTTAGGTGCTTTTGCAAACTGTAGAGCAGAACTAGCATGGGGTCAAGGGCTGTATGGAGTCCATGCAATTGTCAGAATTTTCATTTATATCAGTGCTATTATACCCCATGCACAATATGAATTAAAGGATCTGCTTGCTTCAATGCAGTGGTTGCTTTTCAAGCAGTTGCAGTACCTGAGCAGCAAAGAGCCATTGTGGGAGATGGTTTTCACAGCTTGCACTGCCTCCCAGACAGACTCTGTTGGATGTTTTGTCTTTCAGGGAGAGAAGAAATGTGTAAACACACATCCATACAAATCCAAACTCTTTGTGAAAACTAGACAAAATTTCAGGAAATAAAAAAATCCGAAGTTCAGGTTTTCTGAGACAGCCTTTCAACAACAATTTTTAGGTGGAGTAATGACAGAGTGTTTCCAGTAGCATGAGAAACATAGGACTGGGTACAAAAAGAAATCACATCTTCACCCAGGATAGTTTTGAGACATTCACAAGCTACTTATAAAAGACAAAAAGCCCCAACATCTTTTTCTCTTAGCCTCCTTGGAGTCTGGTTACTTAGTTTTTCTGTTATCAGATTCAGATAAAGTATTATTATACAGATAACTTTTGGAAATTTTAAATTACTATAATAAATGTTTCTGTTCATCTCATTACAACTAACTGCACTGATGTTCATACTTCCTTTTGCTCTTTCTCTGTTTCATCTGCTATGGAAATGGGCGAGAATTAGGAACAGGCTGTTTTCTTTCCCTGTTACTGTCTTCACCCCACTGCATAGATGAGGATTAGTCTAACAAATGAGACAGACACAGTGTTAGGATTTGCCTCCCAGCCACTGCAAGCCTTTGACTTTTAGCATTTAATTTATGGTCAAACAAGAAACTTCTGCTCGGGTATACACATAAAATACTCATTCTTACAAGTCTGAATATAAGTAACATTTTAGAAAACTGGTTGTTATTCCTAAACAGGAAAAGGAGAGCAGCAACGTATCCCCAAATGTTTTCCAAAGGCATTATCTGTGTTACCGGTTAGAAAATGCAAGTGTTTCAAAAAACAGTTTTTCTACCAAGTAATCAAACATCTATTTGGTGTTACACTCATTACACTCCTGGTAAGTAACACCATAGGTCACAAGGAAAATTCTGGGGAAAAAAATCACCTTGAATTTCATGGACTTTGTCTAAGACCTTTTTGCCCAAGAGCCTCCTAAGAAATCAATCAGCAGAAAGATATCACTCTGCATGAATAAGTGGCACAAGAGGTACAAAGCTACTGGCAAGGCATTAAACCATTTCATGAAGTTAAATAAGAATAGAGAGAACGCCCAAAAACTTGCTATAAATGGTTTAAAAAACGGCATTCATCCCTGGAAATGGGATGGGTCTTCTTTCTTAACATTTTCATTGTATGACTTAAAAAGGCTACTTTTGGTTAGCATTTCGCAGAGCAGGGAAGCCATCACTGACCAACCTACTGCAGTCTCCTCCTCTGTAGATCAGAAAAGGACTAACTAACCAGTAAAAAGCAGTGCTACTGGAAGTAATCTGGAAAGCAATGACAGTAAACTAGGTCAGAACTACCTTAATAGATGTTTTGCCCTAGGTCAATTCCATGATGGAAAAAAAACCATTACATTCCAGAGGGGAAAGTGCAAAATCAGCATCATTCTGAAGAGCAGTTTGTCTGTGTTTTCAAATATATTTTACTGGATGATTCTCAAAGCAGATTAATGGATGTCTTCTCAAAAGTCCTAATTCTATCTTTGGGGAAGTTTCATTACTTTGAAGGGCTTTGATCACAGATAGGTAGATAAGGTCTAAAACTGCTGAACTGTTTCACAAGGTGATGGCTTTTTAAATGGTAAAACAGGTTATCAAAAGGCTACTTAAGTGGAAATTGTGAATGATTGTTTGCAGTACAAGATAGAAAACACAATTAGCCACAAGAGTAAATAAAAACCTGGATGAGAACGAGAGGCTGTTGATAGTCCAAGGCTTCAGCACTGTACATACGACAAAAGGAAATGAATGATGAGAGCAGAATTTGTGCATTGTGATAGACAGGACAAAATGTCAGGACCCTGAGTCCTGAAACTAACCCATTAAACAAATGGTATGACTCACCCTACCTGATACTTCAGTGTCAACAAGCCAGCTGTTTCTCAGGGCTCAAAACATATTCCATAATATATTATACCATCACATGCTAAATTGTATTTGGTATCAAATACACTTTCCAGAAACTGCCTAGGTTTTCCATTCTGATCTACATGCAAATTAGATTTCCCAACTTGATCTAGGTCAGTCCCCAGCAAGGACTAAACTTCTATTTTGGCTGAATTTCTTACATTTCACAGCAAAGGAAGCTAGGCAGTGAATCTAAAAATTAACTGATTTTGGTTCAGGTTTATATTTGCTCTTTGAGCTAGAATGCATATTTTTGAGACATAGCTGATGTTCATTCAAGGATACAGAATTTATCATATTGCTTGTATCAAAAAGGTGGGAGGTGTCTGTAGTCATCAAGTGGAGTTCAAAGGAAATTGCTGAAACCAGAACCTGTTCTCCAATGCAATAGCAAATAAAATCCTATCAGGGTGCTTTCTATCCTTATAATCTGAATGTTCGAAATGGGTCAGTCAACATTATCTTTCCTTATCCAAACATAGCAGGATATTTATAGCAAACTGAATATATACCACAGCAATGTTCTTTTATACATCTGAAATTCAGGGCCTATACTTTCATCTTTGTGTAACTGTCTTTCAGACTGGGAAAGACCTTAGCTTTAAAAAAACCAGCCTGACTTCTTCCACACCATGTCACTGTATGTTTTTATGTATGAGTGCTGTTAACCTATTGTATTCAGAAAACCAGTCATATACCCAAACGAGACACATACATAAGCAAAGATCACAGTTTCACAGGCCTGTAGGATCATTTGAGTTGCAAAGAACATTTTGAGGTCTCTAATGTGACCTCCCTCTGCAAAGCAGGGCCAGGTGTATGACCAGATCTGTTGCCTGGGTGTTGATCCAGTCAGGTACTGAGATCCACACTCTGGGCTGTTGACCTGCTGTGAGGTGTCCTCATGGGGAATAAATTTCTTACACTCAGTCTGAATCTCTCATTTCAATTTGGGACAGGTTTCTCTTGTCATTTACTGCCAGGAGGAACCTAGATTGAGCTCCTGAACAGCCTCTCTGTAAGGCCTGGGGGGCTGCAGTTAGTAACCCTTAAATCAATCCACTCCCCAGCCAGACCAAACCCCGGCCCCTCAGATGATCCTTGCAAGACATCTACTGACTTGAGATATTTGTAGTATCTTTCTATATCCCTTTTGTCAAGGTGTAAATGATAATACAAAATGAAAACAGATGCAGAATCAAGATTAGTATTTCATAAACTATACTATGAAATAACACTGAATGAACACAATTTGAATGAGGCACAACCACCAACCCATGCATAGACTTTAACAATGGCTCCAGCTCTGGGGCCTTTTGTGTTGCTTCAGCAACAAAATAATCTCATTTTCATGATGCAGTAATGTTCAGCTCACTGACTCAATAGCATTTCTATTAAAACCCAGGTAATCTAATTTACTCACGGATAAAAATAACTCATTTCCAGATACAATACGAGAAGGGTTGAACAGAATCTATACCATTTGTAGGCCCACTGCCATTGGTGCTGCTGTTGAGGGGCTTCAGGGCTCACTTACAGGGATCTCAACACAAGAAGGACATTGAGCTGTTGGAG
>VZTY01023356.1:5830-39117 GCA_013400935.1 Turnix velox | reverse complement strand
TATAAATTGGAAGTGAGTAGATGCACACTTGATATAAGAAAGAAACTCTTTACAGTGAGGGTGGTGAAACACTGGAACAGGTTGCCCCAGAGAGGTTGTGGGCACCCCCTCTCTTGAGGCGTTCAAGAAATGCTATTGAATCAGTGAGCATAACATTGGAACTTGATGATCTTTAAGGTCCCTTCCAACCCGAAGGACTGTTCATAGAACTGTTCTATGATTCTATGATGTTGGCTTCAACTGGTAGAGTGTAGGTTTACATGTTGAGAAGAAATTTTTCACTTTGAGAACGGTGAGGCACTGAACCTTCTCTTGGCTCAGGGAAGCTGTGGATGTCCCAAGTGTTCAAGACCAGGCTGGATTGGCCTTTGAGCAGCCTGCTCTCATGGAAGTGTCTCTGCTCATGGCAACACAGTTGGAATGGATGATCTTTAGGGTCCTTTCCAACCTAAATCCTGTGATTTTTAAATGCTGGTGAAGCAGTGATGAATTTAAGGGCTCCTGAGTGTTGTCAGGCACATGTCCCCTGAATCAGGATCATGTGATATACATAAAAATATATGCTTATACAGCTATTTCAAAGCAAATGGCTTGTTGTTCATCATAAGAAAGTCAAGCCCAGCTTGTTTGGCTGCTTGTGAAAATGTAAACAAGAATAAATAACAAATTATTGCTGCTGTTCATCCTCTTGCTGTGCATTTCAGGGCAAGTTTCTATAGGTCATATGGTTTCATTATGCCGATGGAGAAGGTGGTTTTTTGCTGGTTATAGCATCCCTTTGAAGTTGCAAGATGTTGGCCAGTAATTCACACCATGTGTACACCTTTGTATCATGAGGTTGGTGTAATTGCTGAGGATGAGTCAGATGAACACAGAGAAAACCCACAAGTATTAGTTTTATGCTTTCAGTAATAAGCTTGTTTATTTCCTAACTGTGAGAAACACCTATATCACTGGTACATACCCACATATGCTGGGCATTGGGCATCTTGCCATCGGCAAAGTGCAGGCAGTCCCAGCTTAATCTTGCCCTGGAATTACTTTTATTTCCTGACTGCATCCTTTCTACTTTCTTACAAATTATGGAAATGAAGAAATGCTTTACAGCAAGGTTTTCTCTGTAGAAAGTGAATCAGGGCTAGTATAAGCAGAAGAGAAGACAACTTTTCCAAGTGTTTAAGATCCCAAAAGATAAAGAAGAGACTAAAGGCATTGTGTGGGTTCTGCTAGTGCTCTGTCAGTTGTAGGTGCTTTGTGCCAGCCTAAATTTGCCATGGATGGGCAGGCTCCATGGCCCATTAGCAGCTCTACACTTTGAATTTGCTATGGCCATAAAACTCAGAGGACTCAAGCCTGACAAGGCTCCAGTGTAGACAAGCTTATTAGTTGTAGAAGAAACAAATGCTGCCCTTTATATTATGCACTACTTGTCAGAGAGGGCCAGTTCTCACTTGATGTAGAGTTGGGGTGGCAGTGTTTTGCTTCAATCAGGAAATAGTGCTTCAAATGTCACAAGTGAAAAGGCTATTTTAAAAGCCTGAGGACACAGAGGTACTCCCCCTCAACTTGCTATCAGTGAGTTTTCCTGGGAAATACATGAAGGAAGAGGATGAACTCTGTCATATGGGCTTTATGCCAGCTGGGAACTTGCACCAATCTCTGCAGGCTGGATTTCTGTTGTATATTGTGAGGACTTTGTATTGTTTTTAAATGCAGCTTTCCTGATTGAAATCAGGCTCAACAAAGAAAAAAAATGCCAGGCTCCTGCAGCTCCCAACAAAATCGGCATGTTGGAAGCCTGTGTGGCAGATCTGGAATATATTATTCCATGGAGGGGAAAGAGGATTTTCAGGTTTAAAGTCCTGTTATGCAAATCATTTGTCTTCTGTTTTGCTTCTGCTTTAACACAGCCTGTCATAGTTCTTCTGCCACGCTTCATCTTCTGTTTCCAAATCTACATTTTTTTCAGACAATTTGATTTCAAAATTATATTTACATTCTTAATATCTCTTAATGAGCTTATTTCTTTGGTAGCATAAACCTAATTATGAGTCACACCAGGGGCTCTTTTGCTGAGAATATTTCCTCCAATTTAGCCTGATCAAAGATTGCTGGGCCATGTGAGAACCACAGCTTCAGACATTGCACTCGTGTAGCTTTAGAATGAGTTAAATATTTTAAATAGAAACAATCTGCTCAAGTTAAATTAAATTAATGGTAGGGACCAGAGACTACATTCAGGGTATCTTTAAAAAACAAGCGTAGTCCTTCACTGATACATTTGGGATGTATTGTACCATGGTTTCCTTTGGAGGGTGTCTCCAAATGGGCAAGTTCCAGTCACTGTTACCTTGAAGCTAGCTATTTCCAATAAAAATGATAATTAGTGGATTTAAATTCTGAATTTTAAAAAGTAGGTTGGTTTGGGTTTTTTTAAACTGAACTCTCTGAATTCCGGGGCTTTCATGTGTTTTACAACTATTTTTTATGCGTGTTCTCATTGTTTTATCTTTTCATTGATTACATTTACTCAGAGGTAAAGTGAAATTCATTCACCAAATACTGTATTCCAACTATATGCACTGCTGAAGAGGTTGACACAGATAACACTTCAGCCCTGTCTCTGGTGACCTGTTGTGTCTGCATGTGAGGCTAGATCACAAGTTAAAGAGTCATGAAATCAAGACCTAAATTTTAAAATCTGATTGCTGTATTTGGGCACTAGATTTGCAGGGATGGTGATCCTGGCACTCAGCTGCCCAAGGTGCATTACCTTTGTCCCTCATTTTCCAGACAACTAATCATAAAATCATAGAATGGTTTGGGTTGGAAGGGACCTTAAAGATCATTCCAACTGCCCTAGTTGGAACTACCTCCCAATAGACCATGCTTAATGTCTCATCCAACCTGGCCTTAAACACCTCCAGAGAGGGGGTATCCACAATTTCTCTGGGTAACCTGTTAATGCAAAACACTAAATCAACATATTCAAAGAGCTAATCACAATGACACCAAGATCTTTTTTCTGATGATAGTTAATTTAGGTAGTCATACTCTCTGTATAAGGCTGTCTTTATTTGTGCCTGACAGCATCGCAAGACACTTTTCTTACATTCAATGGGTTGGAAATTCAGTGTCATGAGATTTCTGCAATTCTTCAAGATCAGCTTTAAGTTTTCTACAAAAAATGATTTTGTTTAGCTTTGTGTGATTTTGTAACCTCCCTATTCATGTGCTTTCCCTCTCATTAATAAATATGTCTGTTACAGATTCATGTGGGACACTGCTGATAAACTGCTCCTTGAGAGAGCTAACTAGTTCACCTCTCTGATTTAATGCCTTATTAATCTATAATAGGATCTGTCTTCTCACTGACAGACTGACAGGTGTTTTTTTTATTATTGCCTTCCCCCCTCCCTTCTCCCTTGCCCTGTAATAGCTTTTGGTGAGTGACCTTGCCAGAACCTCTGAAAATCACCCCTTTATCTACCTGCTTCTGATTCAGAGAATGCCAATAAATTTCTGACCCACGATTTCCTTATACAAACCTGTCCCAAGCCGTTAGTCAGTTTATATCTGCTGCTTAATTCTATCCTCTTCTGTAGCTTATACCAAATTGCCCGGTTTCAAAAATCAGTTTTAACAGTTTGCAGTTTTTTGGTATCTCTTTAAAACTCTTAAAAAAAACAAAAACAAAACAAAACCAACCCAAGCCTGACCTTTCATTTGCCAGCTCTTACATCCTGTGTTGCAGTGATCATGAGTTTGATCATTTTGGATCTGACATCCTCCTCAGGATGGGTAGCCAGCAGCAGAGGCAAGCACAGAGCGATGGCACATTGTTACTGCATGTCACTTTGTCCTCAAATTGTGCTGCAGAACACAGTCTATACATAACCCAAATAATTCTGGGAAAGAGAAGAAGAGTAGAAATGTCTAAGCATAAAGGCAAAGTTATGTGTGTTTAAAAACCTTACTAAAGAATCCTTTGAATTCTGGACAAACAGTTTCTATAATCTTGGTATTTGATGCTTAGAAAGAAAAACTTAGATTTGCAATGAAAATATATGTAGAGGTAGAGAAACGATTGTCTGTTTTCTTTGTTTTTAATGGATAGCTGAAGCATAAAGACTAGGTCATTGCTCAAGGTGATACTGGCACTCTAAGAGAAACCAAACTTAATTTTCATTACTTGGTCCTATCCCCAAATTATGAGTTTCTCTTTCCTCTTTGTGCATCATGTATTTTCATACCCTGACTTATCACCAGTGTTATTCTAATCTACAAAAAATGCCTGAGGGAATACTCAGGGAACTACACACCTGTCAGTCTAACCATAATTTATTAATTCCTTTAAAACTTATGGAGAATGCTATACCTGGAACAGGCTTCCTTGAGAGGTGATTGATGCTGCAAGCCATCACTCTTAGGATGCATTTGGACAATTCCCTAATAACATGCATCAGACTGGTTAAACCTGAATTGGTCAGGCATATGAATTGGATTATTTTTGTAGGTTCTTTCCAACTGAACAATTATTCTATTCTATTCTATTCTATTCTATTCTATTCTATTCTATTCTATTCTATTCCATTCTATTCTATTCTATTCTATTCTATTCTATTCTATTTATATTGTGGAAAAATTATTTGTACTTTTAACTGTATTTCTCTTTTGTCCCTTATAGGAACTGGTGTGCTTATGTTCATAGCAGACTATTACCTACAGTTGTAGTGGACAACTTGGAAACCTTCTCATCAGGCAGAGCAAAGGCTTGCACTTGGCGTATTGGATCATGTCCTCAGAGGTTTGTAGAACTTAGAAGAAAGACTACCTTCAAGCACTTGCTGCATAATTAATACAACTATGACTTTAGAATTTGAAAACAAGAGAGAGCAGATTAGCGTGTTTCCAGGGCTTGTCTGCCCATATCCCTAGATCAAGTATCTTGTGACTGGGAAGTGTTCTTGAGGTCCATAATGCAGGCTTGGTGTGCCTTTACTCTAGCATGCTCAAAGTCTTCAAGTAAGCTCATTCCCTGCTCTCCTCTTCTGGACTACTGCAAGGAAAGTTGCACATGTACAAAGCTTTATAGCTTTAAAACATGTGAGAAAGAAAGAAAATCCTTTCTGAGCACTTTTCTAAGTTTGTGCTTTGTTGGAGCAAAAAGCTTCCTGAGTGGCATGTTTTTGTTATTTCTCCGTGGGCTGCTTATTTCTGGCACAGCTTTTGATAGGTAGTGGACTTAGTAAAGTAGTTGGCCTGGATACAACTTGTGAATAATGACCCTGTTAAACATATTCAGACTGTCTTTTGAGCTTTGGGTGCCTTGTTGTGTCGTTGTATACTCCAGACATTACATTTCAGTGGGAAATGAAATTGGATTTTTAAACATGGGTTGGAAAATGGCAGCAGTAAAATAGAAGTTGTTATATATTTTTGCTATGAAAAATTTCAAAAGCCCATTGCAACTCAATTTCACTGTTCTGAGAATTGTCCTCTAGGTGGTATGGCAGAGCATGCTTTAAGCTTTGAGATTAAACAAGTAATAGTGCATCTGTAGAATGTGGTGACTCTAACAGTCAGTTGTATTGCAAAACTCTAGAATACAGCCTGTGGTTGAAATGTTGCCCTTTTTTCTTTTTTTTTTTTTCCCCTAATTTTGCCTAGAAGATTCACAACAAATCTGATTTCATTTCTTTAGGAAAACTGGCTCCTCGTGTTGCTCCTGCAAATAAGTCTCTGCTTTATACAGTTCTCAGGCTTGTCTAAGTGGAGACTCATTTTTGAAATAGCTATTTATGATTAACTCCCTTCATGGATACTTCATTTTTATGAGCACTTTCAGGAATACATTATGTTAATGCAGAATAAGATGGTTTTATTGTAAAGTAAGACAATCCACACACCAAAAGAACTCTTGATTTCAGTTTACCTTGATCTTTATTGAGTTCTTGCTGCTGAAAATGCCATTTCTGAGAGGCAAAGCTGGCTGGGGAAACATGCATGGCTCCTGACAGCTGCTTTGAATTTTACAATATATAGAATATTACAACCCTTGTGAAGGGGTGACAAGATTAACTACAGTGTGAAACAAAGTGGCAATTCTTAATTTATTGGGAGAATATTTTTTTGTCTGCTTTCTGAAAAGACTCAGACAGGGACTGTGTGTCCAAAACTATTCTGTAACCATTTTATTATTGTATTTTCTGAGACTTGAGGTGTTCTTCATGGTAGTATTTAGCAGCCAGCAGAGCTGTGTGATATTCTTTTTATTCAGGCTTTGTATTTAAGATACTAAAAGAAGCAAGTAGACTTGCAGTAGTTAATTTCTTCTGTATGGCCTACTTCAGCTAAAACAAGTAACGGGGTAGCCAGGACATGAAGAATGTATTGTAACACAGAAAGTAAATTGCTGCTGCTTCTGCAGATCCCTACTGTAACAGGAGTAACTGAGGCAGCACAGTTACATAGCCATGCTTTCCTTACATTGACTTCCAGAGTAGAAATGAACATATTCTATATAATCTTGTTTAAAATAATCACAATGGAAAACTTCCATTGTGTATTGAATATGAAGTGGAATAAATTCATTGTGGATGCTTTTTCTCACTAATTCCAAAGAAAGCAGTATTTCACAATTGTATTTTTGGCTCATGCTGTCCAGTTTAGTAGATATGAGTTATATTATCTTCCATAAAAGTTAGCAGCATCTGACTCTTGAAAAAATACTTAGGGAAGAACAGACATCAATCAGGTTCCTTTAAAATTAATACAGATGATATGAAGGCTGAGCTATTAAAACTGTGATGGCTATTGAAGCACAAAACCCTCGTTAGACTTCACATTCCATTTCAAGCATTGGTGAAAGGATACATTTAACATGTGAGATAACATAATGCAGTTTTACAGGTAACCTACAATTCCTTTTTGGCCATCTGTAGTAAGTTTGAAACATTCTTGTTTTGCAGGTCTCAGGCAGCATCACATCAAGCCTACAGAACCAAACACAAAATAGTAACGTCACTGGAGTGGAAGTGCTGTCCTGGGTACAGTGGGCAAAACTGTCAACTCAAAGGTGTGTAGAGTTTTAAATATTTGAAACTATTCACTTCAAGAAAGGAAACAATGTATTTTAAAGCAAATGGCTCCACTGAAAATCGATACAGTCCTTCCTGTTAATATAAAACCAGAAAAAATGCACAGTAAACTAAAATACTTTGGGATTTTGACTCTACTCTGTGGAATTTTCTTAGTAGCTAAGCAGGATGTTTTTTCCTCTCTTCCACTCTAAATAAAACTCATAAAATTTTCAGCCTTATTCCATTTTGCTGAAATATGGAATTTACATTCTGTACATCTCTGCTTTTGACCTTTTTGTTATGGAGTATTGCAGTGCTGGGGATATTAAATCCAGATCCTGTATTGGATACTTGCTGTAAAATTAATCTGCAGCACTGTGACTCTTTTGGGTCTCAATTCCAGGCTGTAAGATCATATTTTAGACATGATAAAATATTGTATTCACTTTGTTTCTTTCTGATTTGAAGTAGAAATTTTGTTGTTCATTTTGACAGTGTCTGTATTTTACTATTACACATGATCCCTGTTTAATTTTGCCCTTTTTTGACAGAATATTTTACCTCTGCCCTGGTGATCAAACATATGGCAATATACTGCAGTTTAACATCTGTGTAACAGCTATTTCTTTGCTGCTGGCCTTAAACAAGCAGCCCTTGAAAAATAAGCTATGGCATCAGCATACATATTTTAAATAAATGCATATCACAAGGAAGGCCATTAGATGTGGAAGGCAATTCAATCAGCAGTGGCAAAATAGAGGCTGTGATTAAAAATTAATGTAGAGGAATGAAGAGAAATCACTGTTATTCCCATCCAGGAGTGAAATTTCAATGCTGAAAAGCCAGAATCTCAGCAAGTACAGAATTCTCTTCTGTGCAGCTGAGCATGAAGTCAGATCCTAATGCAGGACACAGTTGGTCAGCAAGGCTGTCCAATGAGCATGGATCAGATATTTAAAAAATTTGCTTTTAAAAAGTGCACACATTAGTGAAAATAGATTTTAAAATGCATATTGAAGAGGGGAGCTGGGGTGGATAAAATTCAAATGGCAGGCATGAAAAAAACAGAGAAGCATTAACCAGGAAAACAAGCTGTATAACTCAATTTGTAGTGGCATCTATGTGAAAAAAGAATAAAGGAAATTGTGAAGTGTTACAGGAGCCAGTTTGAAATTACATCTCCTGGGTTCTATTTTCAAACCCTTTCTAGCTTGCTAAGTAACTTGGGGAAGCCACTTATAATCTGCATTCCCAAGTTTACCCATCTAGAAAATTGAGACGACACTTATCTCACAGGGGCTCTGGGATATTTAATTAATTAATGCTTGTAGAATTGCTTAAAGAGATAGGGATGAAAGGTGTTGTGTCAGAAAGGCTCTTCTTCCCTGCTTCTGGAATCCTGCCTCCCATGAGGAGCAGACCACCAGCACAAGCCCTGCCTGTATTATTCAATTCCCATGAAGGGACGTCAGCTAATGAACTTGAACAGTTGGGAGCCCAATAGCCTTGTCTTCAGGCGCTCTGTTTCTACAACGGCAGGGGGAGATAAAATGTCCATGAGGCCTCTATTCAGCCTCTCTGCACTTGATCTGCTCGACAGCAGAGTTGTTTTGGAAGGGTTTACTCTGACAAAGGAACCAGGCTATTCTGACAATATGTTTTAGATCTTGAGAAGACACTGATAGTGTGATGTGGGTTGCTTGTAGCAAATGTTAATTCAAAACGCCTTCTGGTTTAGCTTTTCTCTCACACCAAATGAAATCACACATAGTCGTTATAGTCTGATAGTCCAGAAAAGAGGAAACTCTTTTCACCATCTGGCAATCACTACTAGACATGTGTAAACCATATTTAGTAGCCTCATTGTAATTACCTGGTTATGCTTCTCAAGGTAAAGTAGTAAGTGAGTGAAAATGAAAAATGAAAAATCTCTGGGAAGAGACATGTTCAGATCATTATTTCTGCTTTTACATCCTATGTGGCAGCACCATAACTAAATCAGGTGAGATCCTAGTCTACCATGGGCAATGTAATTTTACAGGAACTTTAAGAAAGGAAAAATACAGACACATTTTCTTACAAGTCTCATGAGAAAGCACAATAAGCATAATGAAACACTGTTTGGATTTGAAACTCAAATCCTTAACTGCAAGCAAAACTCTTAAAAAGAAAGAGCTTGTAAGTTCTGAGTTACAGAGTTCATGCTGTAATTTTTACTAAACACAGTTTTATTTTAACCTTTCATGTTAAGATAGAGAAAACAGTGTATGTCTGAAAAAAAAAATCCCCATCTCACATATGGTCCCTGAACACTGTATTTATTTGTCACAAGTGATTTCAAGAACTGGATGATGCATCTTCAAATATAGATCATGCTGTGTCCGAATTCAGCTTTTCTGTGGAGTGAGGCTCAAGTGACTAAATGTAAATGAAATAATTTCCATCTACCCTGGCTGTGGTTTAGAGCAAACAGCTGATTCTCAGAGCTGCTGATAGTGCCATAGCCATTGCTAGCTCGGAATTCTTTGGCATGGCAGTGATCTCATTTCCCCAGCAGATGGCTGTAAAACGTCCTGCGAGGGGAGCCGGTGCAATTCTCTTGGTTGAGATGAGCTGTAGACACATAAGATAGCAAATAGTCTTGAAACACAGAGAATGGGAGGAAACTACCAGACTCCCCTCAGGGATTCCCCTTCAGCTACTCCTGCTTCATCAAAAATATACTGGGAGAAAAAGATCCAATTTTCATGGTTTTAATATTCCCTGAAATAATTTTGCGCTCTGTGTTTTAAAGTACATTGGGCAATAAATTATACATCTGAGCCAATAAATTCACTGTTGGATTCCTGTGTGCATTACCTGATATTCAGAAGGGCTGAGGAACCTGAAACTCTTTGAGGAACTGGAAGTGATCTTCATTACTCAGTATTTTGAAATGCTGCTTTTTGTTGTTGTTTTTCTTGCTTTCTTCTTGTAAATGGCACATATAGGTGGGTCTAGAAGTCTAAATTTAGTTTTATATTTTGTCCTTTTAGCTTAAAATGAGCATAGCTGATCCAAGTTTTAAATGGTCTCAGATGCAAGTAGTTGTGTGGCTATTTCTAACACAAGGAGTTTATGTATTAGAGTTTTAATGTAGCAGTCCCATCACATCACTGTTCAGGGAACGGGAATCTCAGCTCTGAGACCAAATTGCAAATAAGACTTTACCACCATATGATGTCCTCAGCAGGGGACTGAGCCACACTGAAAGAATGATGTAGGAGAAGGTATATTGCTGGTGACTCTTCACAATCTGATTTGCAAATGAAAACCCTGTATTTCCAATACTGCCTGAGAAATAGCTTTCAGAAATACCTTTTCTATACATTTGTGAAATTTAATAACTGTACAATATGAGATACTGTCTGTCTCTGGGTAAGTCTTCTCTGTATGTGCATCAGTGGCTACAGTTTTTGCTGCTTTTAGAAGCAGTGTAATGCACTACTGGCTGGCTCCATTACTGTTTTGCTCTAGTAGGATGAGATTTATGTCCTACAGGGGGTTTCTGAATAGTTTAATGCATTAGGAAAATAAGTGCACAGCAATACATACGTATTCTTGAAACTCTAAAACTAATTAAAACTGTAATGGTTTCACAATGTGAAGCTGCGAGTGGGGCAGATTTTTAATAGGGAGGATGAAACATAAGATGGATAGGGTAAAAAAATCTGGTGTCTACAGCACTAAGGCTGACAGACACTGATGTGTATTAAATAACTGTGAATAAATTTAGAGCAGCAGAAAGGTTGGTAAATAAAGAATAAAAGAACTGAAGTCAGCTGATCTTTATCACAGGCAAGTAGCTGTCTCACTTGTCATAGATCATATCACTGCCTGATAAATCTGGTGTAATGAATTGGGCTGGATGCAGGTATTTGACTCTTGTTAACTATGCCACAGAAAGATAACAGAAGCTATTGAAATTGTAACTATCTGAGGATTTTATATTTTTATCAGTTCATGCCATAATTTTCTTTTAGTTTAGTGAAGGGCCATGAAGATGATTAGGGGTCTGGAACATCTCTTTTATAAAGAAAGGCTGAAGGACTTAGGTCTTTTAAGTCTATAAAAAAGAGGGAGATCTTACAAGTGTCTACAAATACTGTCAGGAGGATGGGGCCAGTCTTTTTTCAGTGGTGCCCAGGGACAGGACAAGAGGTAATGGGCACAAACTTGGGCATATGAAGTTCCATCTAAACACGGGGAGGAACTTCTTTGCTTTGAAGGTGACAGAGCCCTGGAACAGGAGTTTTAAAGAGGTGATGAAGTCTCCATCTCTGGAAACATTCAAAAGCAGCCCAGACGTGTTCCTGTGCAACCTGCTCTGGGTGAACCTGCTCTGGCAGGGAGGCTGGATTAGATGGTCTACAGAAATCCCTTCCAAACCCTATCATTCTGTGATTCTGTGATTTCTGTCCTAATTGTCACTTCCCTCTTGCTTAATTTACAACTTCAAACACCTTATATACATCAAATGTAATCTATTGCATATCCTGCCAAGAGGCTGATGAAACGTGGGCACTTTCTTGATTCAGAATTTTATTCTGTTTCCTTGGAGACTCACATTATGGCCAGACTAAGTTTTAATACTTGGGGTGAAGAATGATCTCACCATGCTCAAGTTCTTCTACTTGTACTGCACTAAAGACTGGAAATCACATCAATGCCACAGGAGTAGAGTTCTTTAGATGTTTTTCAGCAGAAATCCCATCCACTTCAAAATGCTTCATGAAATGAGCAAGCATATAAAAATTGGTATGAATTTACACCAACAAATTTACCTCCTAATTTATGCATATTTGGGTTTTTTTAAACAATAATTATATGGAAATGACACCTTTAAGCCTAATATTGACAGAAGTCAGAAAGGTGTGAATTTCAGTTCAGTTCACAGCTGTCCTATTGTTTGTCCTCTACTTTTTCTGAGTGAAGGCACTTTACTTCTAAGGACTTCTGCTTCCACAATGGTAATGTTGAAATAATAACATAGTTATGCTAGCATTTTGAAAATTTCTTTGGGATCTTTGGGCTGAGATGTATAATAAGCATAGAAAATCTCATCTGCCAGGACCAGAGAAAATATTCACAAATTTATCAGCTTTGTGAAGCTTTTAAATATCTGTACACGCTGCAAATCTGACACGTGTTATAATTTGGAATTTGGTGAAATTTTGAAATAATTTTTATTTATTGAGTGCTGCAACACTGTAGTATCACCATGGGTTTATTGTGAAGGTTTACATGACTGAAGATTTGTGTTATCTGACAAAAAAAAAAAATTCCGTTTCAGCAAATCTGATTTTGTACATATAAAAATCCTAATAAATTTCTCAGTTGACAGTTTCTGTATTGTCTGTGTTGCTAAGGTATATTGATCTAAAACATTCCTCTAGAATTTTTAGCCCTGAAGACTGCAGGATTCTACTCACAATAGGGCAAGTTCTGACATTTTAGTATTAACACCAACCCCTACCAATATCAGGAAGACTTTTATGAAGCCAGTCACTATCTTCATCAATGTGGTTCCACACTGGTTCATAGACTAAGCAGGTAGCAAGAATCACTGTAGGTGATCATGCTTTGGCAAAATTGGTATTGAATAAAGAGAGAAAGTGATTTTTGTGGAACGCTGATTGACATTTTCCAAGCTTTATTCACATCCTTTCCTTGTGCTTCTTCTTTTAGCTCAAGAACAACAATCACTTATACACAGCAACCAGGCTGAAAGCAGCAGAACTGTTGATGAGAGGATTCCAGAAGCTCTTCAGGACTCCAGTGGACCAGGTCAGCTGTTATAATTACTTTTGCCTCTAGCTCAGTCACTGACCATGTGACTCACTGAGATCACTGCAAAAACAATTGAGAAAAATCCATGTCTGCTGAAAGGACCTGAATGACCCAATGAAGTTTCTAGCAGTTATGGTTCAGTGGAATGCTTCTCTGGTAGAGACAGTCAGTAGAAACTGAATTTAAAGGTTTCAGTGTCTTAGTATATATAGAGTGTCTTGTGAGTAAACAGGAACCAGGAAAGTGATTCTGCATAGATACTTAAAGTAATGTATTACTGGAAAAAATAGATCAATTAGGAGAAAAAAAAAAACCTAGTCAAAGAAATGCAAACCAACACTAGGAGTAGTCCAGACCAGCACTGATCATAAAAGAAAATGGGGTAATGTTAATTGTATCAGCTAAATGAATGATCATTGTCATGTGAATCAAAATACAAATTTTTGCTTTATTCAAAATTGGTACAATGACAGTTCAAACTTTAGCAAGTGCAGCTTAAGTACTGTTTTGAGCTACTCCATTTAGGATGATCCAATAGTTATGCGACAGAGGGACCATTTACAGCATCATACCACAGATATTTCAAAGTATTTCTTATTGCACTATTCTCTTGCTCACTTCATTGTTTACTTCGGCCTATGTAGACAGTAAGGTTTTGGAGCAGAATGACAATGTTTTCTTGCAAAGGTGTGTACAAACCACAGCATTGTATGAGCTAGTTACTAGTAATAATGATTTTCTTAGAAAAAAAAAAACCTACACTGAGAAGTGACTGACAAATGAAAAGTTTCTCCACCTCTTACTCTCTAAAACTGTTGGAAGCAATCACTTCCATTTATCCTTATTTTTCATTACCATCTGTATGATTTAAAGTTTACCAGCACAAATGTTTCAAAAAATTAATTTCATAGTTGTCTGCATAAGTATTCATGGGAATGGAATTTTATTCATGCCAGGGCTATTTGTACACTATAAACTGGGAGCAGAACTAATCATGGTTTGTGAAATCATTCCACTTAACCAGGAATTCAAATACTAAATGTTCACTGTAAAGAAACACAAAAAGGTTTAGAGGTAATTTAGAGATATTCAAGAAGTTGACAGACTATAACTATACTCAGTCTGTACCACCTGAATGTATATATGCCTTTGAGGGTATAGAGATGCTGGCAATGCAGAACTGTTTAGAAAATCTGTGTACTCAGAAAACTGCCAGCAATCAGCATATCATGTTTAAATAACAACAAAAGAAATGCGTGAATCATGCTCAAATGAGGAATTTGTTTGACAAAATTATTCTCTGCTTGTACTCCCCAGCAGTGAGTGAGATTGCATTTGTTAGGTAAATTTTTGGTGGCAAATTATATGTGAGTTGTTTGGCAGCATTCTCTACATGCTGTCAAATGAGCTTGTAGTTTACTAGGTGAGGAGCCAGAAGATGGACAAAATGTGAAAGATGGTTGTGAAGGAGGCATGTGGATTGCACTATCTTACTACATCCCTTTTCTTTCAATGTTTCTTTCAATTATGGATGTCTATACTGGTTTTTGGAATAATTGTCAGCTGTTGCACATTATAGTGTTACTGTCACTCACATGGCTGGCCTGTAGCCAACCAAAAAAAATTTGTGGAAACAAATAGGACAAGTTATGTTCTCAGGTCAGTAGGTTGGAGTTGTCAATATACTGTTCTGTTTCTGGGAAATTCCTTCATGCTTGGAGAACAGGATGTCAGCATCTAGACTGACACAAGGTTTTTTGGAGACAGTATACAAGAATATTCTTTTTTCCTTATGTATTTTGCTTTACATCACAATAGTCAAATAGAAAAACTAGAAAGCAAAAGTAGGAGAGAGAAAGACTGACTTTGGAATGGAGATATAAAAAGATGTTTTCAGATGTGAGTTAGAAAGGAGAGGACTGTTACCCCTTGTGACATCGTGGGTATGACCAATTTTCCCAGTGCTGGAGGGATGTTGTTTAGAAAAGAAGACAATACCCATATGAAAAGTAAGCCTGCTCATAAGAGCATCAGAACAGGCCACTTCCCCCAGCTATGAAAAATTACTCTGAAACTGTCATCTCTGAGCTTCATGTTAATTGCTTTTCAGTTATTCTAAAATCAAATGGGGTCAGTTTAGAAGGAGAGAGATACCTGATCTGGCTGCCAATCCTACAAACATGACCTGGGGCCAGGACTGATTGCCCTGGTCTTTTGTTCCATCAGCAGGTGCCAGAATGGCTTGACTTCTCTCTTCATTAGGAGCTGATAGAAACCAAAATGGGGAAAGTATTGCACCCTGCAGGTTAGTTATCAGTTTGGGTGTAGTTGAGTTGAGACAGAAATTAATTCAAATCACTTTCTCATAGCAAGAATTCAACTAGGAACAGAATTATCCAGACCTGTCTGTTTGTCACAGTGTGGTATTATGATGAAGAGTACTCAGACAAAGATGATCCATCACTGGCAATTCTTTGCAGTGCTGTTGGGGAGAATTGCCAGACTAAATTAAACAAAGTGGTTAGGTGCTAAACACAATTTTATGTCAATGTAAGTAGAAACTATGGGCAAAATAATGTGCTACCTAAAGTAGCCTGCCTTGTTCACTAGGCTCTACCAATTATGAATTTTGCAACCAATATTCCTCTCCACAGGAACATTCTAATGCTTCATCTGCACTGGATTTTCTGAACTTTCTCAAATGAGTGGCATATATTTCTTTTTTACATATTAGAATTTGGAAGAATAAAAATCCAGTCAGAAGAATATGTCATTTACATATAACTTTTTTTTTTTTTGTATGTGTGTAGTCTTTAGGTTTCTATGCTTCTACATGATATCTGATTAAAGTTGTTCTCTGCCATGGGAATAGACACTGATGCCATAATGAAAAGTGAAATAAGATCAATTGCAATACTGTAAATTTGCATTATTAAATACTTGCATATACTACTAAATAAACTGTTGCACAGCAGTTTATGAAGTGATAGCATGGCTTGATTCACATATGATAGTGTAACATATATCTAATATAAGCCATTTAGGCTGAACTCTTGAAGGAACTGAAGGGGTTTTGTTGCTTTGCTTACAAGAATTAGAAATATTTCATTTTATCAGCATGTTCCAAAAATCCCAGACTAAGTCTCATTCCTGTCAGCTATGAAACTCAGATGGCTGCCTTAACTCATGTGAAGTCTAAATTTACAAGACCAAAGCCTTTTTCACCACTACCTTTTTTAAAAGCATCCACCTAGGGCTTTTTTTTTATCTAAGGAACCTACAAGTATAAGAAACAATTCGTGCAAGTTTTAAAATAAAGTTGACTTCACCGATTTGATATCTACTCTTAATGACCCACTAATGATTATTCCAAAGTAATTTATCAACTGGCTGCTTTTCTTCCTTGCTGCTGTTCTGAATGAGCCTCTGTTTTTACCCCAAAACTGAAAAGGTTATATATTCCTTCAGAAAAAAGCCTTACAAATTCATGAAGTAATGTTACACATGGTAAGTAAAAAAATCAATGCTTTTTTGATTGCATTAAAGCAGCTAGACTAAATGGGAGCTAACTGAACAAGCTATAGGGTGCTGGGTGAAAGAAGAACAACATTATGCTGATTAAAATATGTTAACCATTCAAAATACTCTTATAGAATTATACTTTATAATGGATACAGATGCTTTGGTAATTAGTTACTGTTGTGCAGCTGAATGTCTCTAGTACATGATCTATGACAAAAATCAAGATGATTCACCCAGGACTTAAGAATTCAGAAACCTTTCTCTCTACATCCAGCTAATGTCTGTCAAGTCAATTGCACTTTCTTTTTATCACTCCACCTCCCAGTGTTTTAACATGGCTTTTTTTTTTCCTCTCTGAGCAAGTGCTTACACAAAAAATGAATGAGAAGATTAGCAGCCAGGAGATGAAACTGACTTTTCTACAGAAGAAGGTTGACAGCATTGCTGCTGCAATGAATGATGTGAGCAAGATGTTTTCTTCTCTTGAAGGCAAAATCAATGAAGATAAGGGCAGAGACTTCCAGTCTTTTCTAAAAGGTAAGAAAAATAAATTAATGTAATCACTCACCCACTTAAAGGTGCCAGAAAAAAATAAATGCTAAAACTTTCATAAACTCATCTATTCTATTGCTCTACATTTATAGAGAGAATTGGTTTTTTAGTTTCATTTCCTAATAGAGGGTTTTATTTATTTTGACATTTTTATAGTGTATTTTACATGATGAAAAATTGAGATTCTTAGTTATTACATGGTCTGCATGGTGATTTAAGTCACTGGCAAGGTATTTTCATTTACTTAGAGCTTGTGCAAATATTCACATCTCTGTTTTTTGTTTATCTGACAGCTGCTAAAGAATGTAGTATTTGCTTACCTAACAAATCTAAGTAATATTCTTCAATACATAATTCACATCTGCTGGGGAAATGTATAAAGAATTCTGTGGCTGTTGTATTTATAATATAGAAAACATCCCGATGAATAATTTGCCTCTAATCATATTAGCCTACCTTTGATAAACATCTGTACTCATGCTTGGGATCAGGAGGTTGGGCAGATCCTTTACTAACAGAATTATGCATCCTTCCTTTCTGATCCTTGCAGCAAGACCTATTTGCTCCCTACCTTCACATGGTGGCAAATAAGCAGTGTGGGAATGAAAGTTTCCTTTCCCTGATGGGTAATAGTTTTCTCATTTTCAGGAATTTTCCCCACATTGTTCCTATTATACATTTTAGAATCTTGAAGACTTTTCTATTGCTTAAAAATAGAACAAGGTAACCTAAGCTCCTTACATTGAGATTAAACTGAATGAAGCAATTCATTCTTCCCTTGAATTTGCCAAGTGTGGTCCTATCTCTTATATATTCAGTCCTCTGTCTCTTGAGTTGCTTGTGTCTCATGCTAGATGGCTCTCTTGTACCCTGGATCACTTTTATCCCATCCTTCTCACTGACCTTCTTTCACCTCTCCACATATTGCTAGATGGCATTTTTGACCCTTGGCCATATATTTGATTTTTTAAATATTTCCTGTTATCCTTTTGCTTTCTCTTCACTCATTTTTATACTTTGCTTATTCTAGCTATAATTTTCATGCTATTCCAAGAATTTTTTTCTATCAAGAATTTATTCTTTTGCTGCAGCCTGTACTTCTTCATTCACTTTCTGTATTAAAGGGTCCAAGTCCTAATTAATAGTGTGCAGTACAAAAATCTTGTTATTTCACATTTGTCTGCAAATGTGTTTCAAGCCCTTATTGTTTTTATCTGCAATGCTCAATGCTCTGTATTTTACCTGCTTAGATGAAATCTCCAGCTGCTAGCACCATTTTGATTAATGATCCCAATGTATCTCCTTATCGAAAAAGCTTCTGTCAGCTTCCTTCCTTGACTCTGTTTGGGCACTCAAATACATGTTATTCTAAGCTTGTACATAGGGAAAAACCAGGAATGAGGAAAGGATGGGAGAGAAAACAAGCTTAATGTTTCTATTGGCTTGTAAATGTAATGTCAAAGGAAACAGCACTTTTTGTAAAGGGAATATCAGTCAGTCATACTTCAAAGACTGGGCAAAGAGCATCCTAGCTAGAAGGAGTTTCTATGCTGCCCTCTTACTTGCTACAAGTGTGGATTATAGGAGTATCAGACTTGTTGAAAATTACTCTTAGAAGTTCACATGAACTCTTAGAAGTTCACATGAAGCAGAACACAACTTTCCCCACTACCATCTTGAAGCAAAGGGCTTTTGAAGCACATTTAAGTCTGTAGTTGCTTTGTATTATTTAGGCTTCTTCCATCTTTCCCTGCTTTTCCACTTTTTTCCCTGTAGTGCCCAGATCCTTGGTTCATATCTATTAATCGCTTTTTTTCTTGTCACAGAAATTCTACTAGCTGCCCAGTTTTATATCAAGGTTTTTGAGATTCATAGAATCTTAGAATAGTTTGGGTTGGAAGGGACTTTAAAGATCATCGAGTTCCAACCGCCCTGCCACAGGCGGGGACACCTCCCACTACATCAGGCTGCTCAGTGCCTTGTCCAGCCTGGATAAGAGTCTTACGCTCTTGCTGACTCTTACGCTCCAGAAAAACACGATCAAATGCTTCCATGCTGTATGTGAATAAGAGCATCCACAACATCTTTCCTCAGTGCAAATTGTGTGCACTGGCTGCCTGAAAGATGGAAGCAAGAAGCACTGGATGACATTCTCCTTACTTCAGTGGGGCTTCCTACCATTGCTTTTTGTTAAGGACAACAAATGAGAACTGATGAAAGCTTTCAGTCCAAGCCCATTTTAAGAGGCCCTAAATCCACTAATTGGAGTCATAGAATAATTNCATCCATTATTATTTCTAGTCCTCAAGTGAGACCTGTTTCTGTGAACAAACAATTCAATGCAGTTGACCAAATCTTTATTTCTTGGTTTTATCTGTTAATATACTTTATTCCCACAAACCTGTCATCTGTTCATAAGGGGCAACACTCACTGGAGTAACAGTTCTTCTCATTTCATAGAGAAACCTGTTGTGCATTTTAAAAAATAATTTTCAATACTCAGGAGACTGTTCCTACTTTTTACTTAGAGAAAATAATTTGGCTTTCTCCCCTTAATTTAATTAACTGCCTACTTCTTATACTTCTTTCTTCTTCTTATCATTCAACATCAAGCCTTTTTGTAGACTCCTATCCTCTTCATTATTTAAATGTGTTCTTTAAAAATGAACTAAACAATGGAGTGTTAATCATTTCCAAGTCAGAAATGTCATTTACATCTGGATATATAACATGGATATATAACTCAGTCTCCTGTGTACATACATCTATTTTGCACATTATTCTTTCAATAAATGAAACTGCAAGGGGAGCATATGCTGACACAAAGTAATTACACACTTTGGATTTCAGCCAGGGAGTTAAAATTAAAATTTATAATCTCATTAAAAGTACAAGAGGCCTTTAATGTTCACAGGTAGTTAGAACCTTTCTATTTCAAAATGAGCAACAGAGAATTTGAGTTACATCAATGAATGTACTCTTGTGTATTCTCAGCTCAAGCTTGAGAATACCTGCAACACAAGTTTGGGTCAGATCTTTCTGTGGAGAAGAATACTCCAGACCCCCTGGTGAATGTTGGAATAGAAATTTCTTACTGGGTATCTGGCTGTCCCAGAAAGCAAGTAAGGGGGAGAAAGCCAAAACTCTCAGTCAGATTCCACTCTTGATATTAAGAACACCTGAAAACAAGAGCTTAGCAGCATACAACACCTGTGATCCAAGTAGACTACAGGTGGGAGGGAGCAAGTCTGGAAGCATCTTGATTGTTACAGAAAGAAAATACCAGAAATAGATCCTGTGGAAGACCTCTCAGAGTGGATGGTCTGTTATCAAGATTTGTTGCTAAGCTTAAGAAATTTAATTAATTCCTTGCAGAAGGTGTAGCATAACCTTGTTTGTTTCCATGGCCATTAAACTTTCTTTCACAGCTCATTGTGTCTCATAAACCACAAAGCATTTTTCAGCATCATAAAATGACCTGAACAAATATCTGTTACAATGGCTTCTCTGCATGTCAGTTATTTTACTTTGCATTCATGTCGTGGTTCTTTCTCTCAGCTGTCAGGTCATCCTTATTCTCAGGTATCTCATCTTACTGCTTTTCCTTTGCTGACACTGACAAAGCTCTGTGTGTGTGTGCACGTTCATGTGCACATTTATGTCTATACATCCGTCTAGTCTTTTATTTGCTTTTCAAGTAGTAAAAAGTAAATTAATAAAATCAAAGGTAATCTCAGGAGTATCACCTTCTTGTCTTTTATACTCCACATAACAATTACTGTGACATCTGTGACCATAGTTGACAGTAAATGAGAAACATGCTATGTTTCTGAAGCATCTCTTCTGTAGGCTAGCAAACTTATTTCTCTTGCTTATTATAACCTGCCTTAAAAAAACTCCACCATCTGAATGAGTGATTTCTCCCCTTAGGATCAGAGGCATTTGCTGTCCATTTTACCAGATATAAAGATGATTGATAGCAATTTGTACTTCAGAAAAACCAAATACAATCAACTACTTTGTCACAGTTTCTAGCTGGAAATACATGCACAATTAAAATGTATCTCATGAATATAAAAAGTACTGTGCTTCTCTCTAGCTTGCTGACAAAATAGTTTCTATTTGGAATCCTTTTGTACCTCTGGAGCTAAAGTTGCACTGGGTCTTATGGGCCTGATTTCTTGCCATTTTACTGCTCTTGCTGAGAATGTACTTTCAGATAACTTTTCAGAACATGCCTTGCTGGTTTAGATGAAGCAGTAAAGTCCAGGCTATAGATGGAATTGAGAGGAAAACAGAAGAAGATAACAGAGAATTTCTGCCATTAACAGCACAATTTAGTAAGAGAACTGATGGTCAAGGCATTGTAGATCTTGAAGGGTTTCAACATGATACCACAAGTGTGCATAAGGTTTAGAGAAAATGGACAATGAATGCTTCGCTGTTTTAACTGGACATAGAAGCTACCTTTGGAGAACAAATTAAGAAAATCCTCCTAATCACACATCAGAGCAGAGCTACTGCTCTGATTAATTCAAATACGTTACACTCTTAATGAATGCTCATTTATTACTTTCTTAACCCATCTAAGGCCATACAAGCAACATAGTTTGTAGTTATTCACAGGAGCTGAGCTCTCACAAATTCACCTTTGCTTAGTGCTTTTCAGGATCAGTACTCATAGGATCTATTTACAGATTCATAGTATGCAAGACTAAAGAGCCGTACCTTTGAAATGGCTGCTTTTTGTAGCTACTAACTTCAGATAAGGCTATTTTTATTTTGCTTCTTTCTCACTGCAGTGTATTTATATGATCACTCACCACATACAATACAACAGGAAAGTAATAAACTCTCACTTCTTGACCATAATGTTCATAAAGCAATTTTGCCCTTACTTTCTCGGTGAAGAAAGGACATTTCATTTTCTTCTGAGCCACCTACAAAAGCACACTGATCTGCTCATTTCATTGCCTAGCTAGATCTAAGTTGATGCCACATATGCTGATTCTATGTTTGCCCTTTCTAATAGCAAAATTCATGCTTACTTGAGTAGAAACTGGCATAAGTCTTCAAGGACTATTAGCTATCCTCTACATTTCCTATCTTTAAATTTCATTCTCAGGGTGGGTGGTGAGTGTTTCACTTGTGTTCAGCACTGGTTTGCTCAGACTGTAGGAAAAACTTCGATGTTTCTATCAGACTTTGTTTGATTATTTCCATATTTCTCTTTTTTTCTCAAAGGTCTCAAATCCAGAAGTATTAATGAATTAGTGATGGACATCGTCAGAGAGCAGTTTAAGGTATTTCAAGGTGAAATCCAAGAGAGCATGGCTCAAGTTTTCAAGACTATATCTAGTTTGTCAGATGATCTTGAAAATACAAAAGAATCAGTCAAGCACCTCAATGAAACCCAGCAAAAATTTGCTCAGGAAAAAGACAATGTGCCAACAAAACTTGACATTCTGGAGCTGAAGAGTCACATCGTGCAGATGAAAGAAGAAATGACCCTTACTTGTGAGAAGCCAATGAAAGTTTTGCAGGAAAAGCAGAAATCTTTGGAAGATAACTTGGAGCATCAACAGTCAAGAAGTGTCATTTATTATGAATCTTTAAATAGGACTCTTGCCGAAATGAGAGATGCTCATGAACAACTGTTATCAGGTGAACAGCCTTCAATCCAAAACTTCCCTTCAGCAGATAAAGTCAGAGAGTACAATGTTACAGAGTACATGTTCACCCTGCACGAGAAAGTAAGGAAACAAGGCATGATGGTGCTGCAGATCTATGATGAGTTAAGAATCCAGGACAGCAAAATCAGCAATCTCAGTGTTGCAGTGGAAAATCAGAGAGACTCTGTTCTGGGAATCTGTGATGACATGTTGTCAGAGAGCAGAAGGGAATTCCAAAAGCAACTGGCAGCAACCCAAGAGAATGTGCTTGTCCTAAACAAGAGCCTCTCTGACCTGCTCCTTCCACTGGACAGTAAGATGGATAAAATGAATGAGCAAATTAATGATTTGTGTTATGATATGGAGATCCTGCAACCCTTGATTGAACAAGGGGTACCTTTTAGTCTGACTTCAGAGTATGAACAACAAATCCAAGCTGAAGCGATCAACGAGAAGCTTGAAAATCTCACGAGTGCCATTAATAGAATGAATTCTGAAATTAAGGAGCTTTCCAAAACTCAGGAAGGAATTAAAAATGAATCTCAGGCTTATCAGGAATTGTTTGAGAGTCATGTTAATGAGTGCTTCATGGAAATAGAAGATGGATTAAACAAGACTATGGAGGTAATTAACAGTGCTATTGATTCTATTCAAGATAACTATGTACTAAAAGATACACTACACTCTCTAAGAAATGAGACTGAAGTCTGCTGTGGGAGAGCTGAGAAACTGGACACCCTCCTGGCTCTGATTCCACAGTTCCAACAGTTGAATGAATCCCTGCAGACACTGCTCATTGGCAAGAAATATGAATCCACTTCACAAGTAGTTCCATCACTTTCTGATCTTCCATTTGAGAAGTCTGACAAAATTATTCTCCACAATTTGAGAAGTTTTTTCTCTATTTTAAATGAAACATCATCAAAAATGGATAATCAGCAACAAGATATCAGGCGCCTGGAAGAAAAACTTTTTGACTCTGAGGAGGAATCAAAGGACCACGAGGTTCGCCTTCTAAGTGTGGAGTCAAAAATTTCAAAGTTTTTGGCAAACAACTGTGTCTCACTGAAAAAAACCAAAGCTGCCTCAACAGAGAAGGAACAAGTGGTTGCACTTCAGCTCCAGACATTGAGCTCCAGAATCAAGGCCCTGGAAGCCAAGTCAATCCGTTTCTCAAACAGCATTCCACTTCTGAACAGGACAGCTCATGAGGCTTGGGGGTTGTGTCAGGAAACCAACAGCAGCATCCAGAAAATGAATGCAAGTTTACCTGTGCTAATTAAGCTTTCTCAGCCAGATATCCCTCTGCTGCAGAGAGGCCTCAAAGAACTCATTGAATCTGTGCTTGAAATGAAAGCAGAAACTATCTTGATGAATTTAACTCAGCACATTGATACGTCAGTGGCAAGTGCAATGAACAACATCACCAAAGTTCAGAAACAGATGAAACCAGTTATGAAGAAACAAGCTCCAGTGAAAAAGGGGACAGCAAATGTCACCATGAGCCTTGCAAACCGAAGTCAGAGAAACACGGATAATACTATAGATCCAGGTAATTCATTTTACTCTGCTAAAAATTAGGATCTTTGTAATGAAGGTGTGATGAGGGAGTATATAACATGTCAAAAAACTGCCAGAAAAACTTTTTTTCCAAGGAACTGGAAGTTATACTAGTCTCTTGTTCACGGGGGAATTTGTTTTTCTTAAGAGACTCTGTGCTTAGGCATCTAGAACTCCATTTAATTTTCCTTAATAAATTTACATTTGAACACTTTGAGATATATGTGTGCACACACACTCAGCTGGGAACCTGACCTTTCAAACATAACTGACAATTTAAGCAAAATCTAAACTAGAAGAATTTTGTGCTTGCATCCCAATTAGCAATTTCAGTAAAAAAACATGCAAGCTGGGAGAGAAATCTAAGGTTGTATCAGTACTTTGCAGTGACAGTGGGAATGAAAAGTATCAAAAACCTGGAACAAGTGAATACACCAAATGACTGAGATGAGGCTTTTGCTCTCGTGGAACCAGCAGCCCAGCCAATAAAATAAATTTGGCTTAACTCCATCTGGAGAACAGCTCAGCTGAGTAGGAGCTGCCATTCTTAAGAAAGACATTTTGGAGTATAATTCCCTTCTGAACTTAAATCCAATCATCATCATATGAAATTAATTCATATGGATGAAATCACAGAAGTACAAACTCTCAGTTATGACTTTTGGAATCAGATTTGAGTGGAAATCAATAGCACAAGCTAATGTTAAATGGAAATACCGTTTCTTATTGTATGCAGAGGTAGGGGTAGTAAGACACATGTATTAGAGCCATGGGCAATCTTCTCTTCCCTCCATGCTCCTCTTCCCTCTCTTTGCTAGCCTCCTTCCTTCTTTTTCTCCTATTCTAGGAACAGCACTTTCCAGTAATCAATAAAATCCTTTGTAAATCCTTAATCTCATGAGTAGCTTGGCTTCTACTGAAAGCCACCCCCACAGAAGGATTTCAGTCCCTGGATATCTTTCCAGATAGAGTAGACACACGGCTATTACAACTGACTGTCACAAGTGAAATACCCAGAGATTTGCCAAAGTCTTGCTATAAAGTAATTTTATTATTTTTATATTAAAAAGGGCAATCCTTTCTTAGTAATTTCTGCTTTCTACCTGTTCCTGATTACACACAGGAGGGAAATTAAAACACTTTGTTCTCAATTAAAACTAAGGGAAAAGGAGATTTGATTCTTTTGATTCTTCCCAAGTCTTCTACTTCATTGGAAAATATCACTAGTGCTACTTGCTTCAAGCACAGGAAGCCACCTGCTCTGTTTTTTTTACTCTGCACTAATTAATTACTGTCTTTCATGTTATTTATCTCATGATGAATTTTAATAAATAGCTTGCTTGATAACATTGGAAGTATACTCTCTCTTACAGAAACTGCAGATTGTTGCAGATGTTTTTAAGCAAGTTTTCTGCATAGCATTGTTTATGCAGACATTTCCATCAGTACTAAGCTTTTGCACTCAATGATATTTCATACCTACAAGAGTCACACACTGCATTTCTTTAAGTAAGACCATTATCCTAATTAACAAGTATCCATCTTCTGCCTGAGCAGATTATACTTCTTGAGGAAAGGTTATCCTCTCTAAGTTCCAGGAGACCATCCAGAGATACGTGCTGACTCTCTAAGTTTCTGGAAGAAACCCTGAGGCATAATTGGCTAATTATAGTATGTATCTGATCTTAGATAATTTTTTTTAAGCTCAAAAAGAATAGAAATAAAATCTAGAAGGGAGTGAGTGGCAATTCTCAATGTTTCTGACATGTTCAATGTTTGATCCTGCTCTCACAGATTGGGATTTTTGGTCAAGATTTGGCCCTTCTCACTGGCCATTTGAAATCACAGGAAACAACATGAGTTTGCAGTAAGTTTCCAAGGTCATATGGGTATAGAGTCTTCTCATGTTGTGGAATTAATGAATGTTTGTGTCAGCTAGAAGCTGACATGGTATGACAGGTCAAAAATCTAACAGTTTATCCTGATATAAACTGTTATGGCAACCCAGTATGAATAAAAAAGCTGTGGTCTTAAGACAGCTTAATAGGGAGATAGTATAGGGGAGATGCCAGCCTTTAAAGACAAAATTATCTTCATTAGTCTTGATTATGGATTATGTCTGGTCCTACCTTTTAATGCAATGTTCTACTGCAGAAATCTGTGATCCACTGTGATTGCAGGTTAGCTCTGTTCTCATTTTCCTATTGCTGTTAGGTGCTTTGTTCTCTGGAGTGCCTGAAGGATGCTGTGTTTTACACTCTCTTGTTGCATGTCTTGTGTTAGCCGTGGTTTTGCTTTGTTCAGATTATGCCACCCTCACATCAGCTTAAATAACTAAGAGTGCAGCTGTATTTGAAACAGTGCATTCATGTGAGAGAGGTAATTTCATTTTATTCTAATTTTATCTACACCTTATTCCTGTTTTTACATGATTTCTGACTCCTAACAGAAATGCAAGCTTTAGTTGTTACTTTATCATGCAAACCTGCAGTGAAATTGACCTATTTGAATATTTTGCATCTTGTGTTTTAAATGCACAAGTTTGATGGTTATTCTAGTTCAGGTTGATGGTAGGCTTCAATTTTGCATGATTTCTTTCACCTAAAGGGTAGATGAAACTGGTTTGTTGTTTTAAATGTAGTGATCGTGAAATCATCATACTTCTGCATAGCAGAGAGGCAGAGTTGTCAGAGCTGAATTAGCTCAGATCAGTCTTGACAATCTGCCTTCACCTAAAGCTGAAGAGTAGAACTGAGGCACCTCTCCTTCTTTGTGCTTGTTTGCATCATGCATGCCCTGCACAACACTTAGAACTGCATTCCTTGGCAGGTCCCCAGTGCAACAATAGCCTATATTGCCCTCAGTATCCCTGACCAAGTCCCACAGGCTGCACACCCTGCCCACAGGGCTGAGATCCTTTTTTTCAGCTCAAATTAAAATCCCAGGCCATTTCAGTAATGCTGAGCTGGTTGCCATGATCAGCCTACCACACTCTGTGCCTGTGACGTCTCCAGGTGAGAGTTACTAGCACTACTGTCGACTACTGTCACCTTCAGTTTCTGGCTGCCTGCCCCAGTGGGGCTGTCACTCTCCTGCTGGTCCCTGGCACTCTCTGCATCTAAGCTACTGGGGATGCTCAATGCTTTTGTCACAGTGTGACTGAGTGTGCTATGCCAGAGGTGATTAATAATTGTAGACTGACAACCAGTCTGACCCTGTGCAAGCAGGATAGCTTAGTAGGTGGCCAGGCTCATCCAGTCTCCCAGGGCTTCCTGAGAGACATTTCCTGATAACAAAATAATGAAGAAATGTTGGTGAGTTTTTTCCAGTTTAGACATTTACAAATTGAACAGATGAAGCTGCTTCTTTCTATTAGGACACCTTTAAATTGCTAAATATTTGATTTGCTTCTCAACAATACACCAGTAAATACTGATGCAGTCTCATTATTTGTTTGAAGATTTGTTTGTACAGCATTGGCAGCCTGTTCCCCAAAAGAACTTCTGGTGGCTTGCCCTCCTGAGGAGTAGGAAACAATCATCAAACTTCATCCCTCCTGTCTTCTACCATGCTGAGTTCAAAAAATGCATTTTTACTCTCTGCTATTAATAGCTGCAATTTAAGCCTTTAATTTAATTTTAAAGTGTCTCTAGCTCATATGCATTACTAAATTGTGAATAAATAATTAAAAATAGGATATGTATTATAGTAGGAAATCCTTTCCTAATCTGAACCTCTTGACATCTTTATCTGAACCAGAGAATATGGTCATAGTGTCTCAGGATGCCCTTCAGCAAGGAGAAAGAAAAAAGAAAATGCTGGGCAGTGGGGTAGCATCAGCTAGAAATGACAACTAATCCATGCAATTGTAAGACCACATGGTAGTTACACAGAGATTATCTGCTCGGTGGAGATTTAATGCATTTGCCTCTTACTCTGAAAATCCTAACTTGACAGACTTCTCCTGAGCTGCTGTTGAGCACTGCTGCGCCTGGAGGGTTAATTTATTGTAGGTAAAGCTTTGTCTGAATTTTATTTAACTCTGAGGTTACATTCAGACAAAATCATCCCTCAGCAGACTCTTAAAACACTAGTCTCAATCTAATTATCATTTCCTTTTAGTGACCTTTTTCCTGTTTCTTTGACTTACTTCTTGTTTATGATAAGTAGAGGCCAATTAGCAGAGAAGCTGCTGTGTTCTTACATAAAGCTTTTGTATTTTGGGAATACTTTACAGTCAGCACAATCAACTGTTTTCCTTCCTTTTCTGCTTTCCTTTCAGAGTTGATAAATATGTGGATGCTTGGTAAATATGAGTGAAAAATAACTTAAATAAACTGTGCAATGAAACTTATCTGAGAAGGAAAACATAATTTCCTCATGTCCAGTTGCCTCTCCTGTGACCCCAGTCATGACAGTCTTAAGTTATTATGTTGCATTCTCTGTTCCATCAGTGCAAATTCACGTGAAACAGTACAATGTCCTTTAACATTCTGCTCTTTGAACTAAAATTTCTATTGGAAATAGTTTGCCTTAACACAGCATTTCACAGTCTGTGAAATGGTTGGATAGGAATCTGAAGATAACTATGGGCATTACTGAAATACCTGTGTGAAGGTCTAGTTCAACATTTACCTGGCAGAACTAGACTTCTTAATGAAAGGTTTTTTCAGTTCCCACATACCAGTCTAAATTTATGATTGCAGTAATGTGTGGAGTCCTCTTTCCAGAGCTGTCCTGGTATTTCCTGGCAAAGAAAAGGTTCATTTTCTAAAATATCTGATTATTATTTGACCAAAGCGAGAGAAAGGAAAAATACATGGCATGGGAATGCTTTGTGTTTAGAATTTTTCATAACAATATTTAATTTTTAAAGTGGCCTGAATGTTCTCCTCAAAGTCCTAGGACAACACATGATACCACAGAGTACAGCAGCACCAGAGTGACAAATTTCTGTGTATGGGCTGGGCATGATCTGTCCAGCTCATACAGTCAGGAGGAGAAGCAAGGACATCCCATGTTCAGATATCCCAGTCTTTTGATGCTTCTCATAATTTTTGATGAGTGGGATGCCCCAAAGAAATCAGATTTGTAATATCTTTTATTTTATGTATTTGATCCTCCATGAGGTACAGAACTTGAGATTTATAAGTAATTCTGAATAGCTTGGGAACTAGCTGAGGATATGCCATATTCAGGCAAAGAGAAGGATGAACTAGTGAAGTGTCTGGACAGTATCTGAAGTTGGCCTTCATGCAGAACCTCAACAGAAGTTTCCCTTGCTTTATGAATTGACAGAGAGGCTTTCCAAACCACTGAAAACTTGGGAAGTCTCACTGTAATGACATTGCAACTGAGATTGTTCATTTTCCTCCATCTTTATCACAGGGCAGTATTCAGCTTGTGCCAGTTCACCGTGCCAGAATGGAGGAACCTGTATAAATGACAGACAGGCTTTTGTTTGTGCTTGTCGCCACCCATTTGGAGGATTCAACTGCAGTACCAAGCTGGTGAATGACAATTCTCTGAGTTTAGGCAAGTAAAGAATTTACTGGTGCAATATGCTGGCAGTGTGGGCCTCAGCCCCAGGGTCTTATTATAGAGCATTTGCTGGTCAAAGGTCCCACATTTCACTTTAATGAGTGCCAAATCAAGCAGTAGTGTCCTATGTTTTAGAGCTGAAAACATTAATCCCTGTAGAAGACTCATGATCTCTTTTTTTCATATGACATGTTGATGGGATTAAATTGGGCTGGGACCAGCTATAATAGCTGGAAAGCTCCCTTCTGAATTGTGTGAGCAGGAGGGTGTGCAATAGATGTATTTGAACATGATAGCATAGATTTTGAGGAGGGAGGTAAAGTCATATCACAAGGGAATACCAGCTTCAGCACATCCATAAATGCCCTTTTAAATATCAATAGTTACAAAGATGTCTGGGACTACGGCCTAAAGAAATCACTTTATGCATGCCTCAAAATTTCATCAGCAAAGTATGTGCACCATGAGATATTTGAAAAAATAAAAGTACCAAGTATGCTTATTCAGTGCAGAAAACAAATAAATTATTTACATCCCACATGGAATGTGAATTTCAGCAGCCATTTGGCTGATTCTCACTCATGACACCAATATGAATAGTGAATAAAATAATTCGTACTGTAGCAGGGAATCATAATGTGCGTGCTGAACTGGAAGAGAAGAAGATATACTTTTATTCTCTCATTTAACATCAGGAGTGCTAAACATTTCCAGTCTTTGTCTAAGATTTCTGGAGAAAATTCTTGGCTTCAACACACACATCTGAACAATGAAAGATATCCTGGGGTGGGAAAAACTTGGGAGGGGAGAAGGTGAGCAGGAGAAAATGGATGAGAACAAAATAAAAGAAAAATAGCAGCTCCCTTGATGATAACATGCTATAGGCAAACATAAAGTTCCCTTGCTGTTTCCAAAATTACTCCTTTGTGGATATAGCTAGCAGGAATTTTGCTGAGAATTACTTTTAGTACAGTACAGAAAAGCTCTGTGTTTATGCAGAAATACTATGTTACGTTTCTCAAGCTGCTTAAGGTTGTGACTTCAGAAGTACTGCTTCTGATCATCCCGTGGGTTCACATTACCTTTATACAATGTAACATTCATTGAAATTCTTCTTTGTTCATTTCCAGATTTTTCCAAAGGATCATACAGATATGCACCTATGGTGGCTTTCTTTGCCTCTCATACATATGGAATGACGACTCCAGGACCCATCAGATTTAACAATCTGGATGTCAACTACGGAGCTTCATTTGCCCCAGTAACTGGGAAGTTCCATGTTCCATATCTGGGGGTCTATGTTTTTGAATATACCATTGAATCATTTAGTCCACGTGCCTCTGGCTATCTGGTCATTGATGGAATAGACAAGCTTGCTTTTCAGGCTGAAAATATTAATAGTAACAAATACACCGACAGAGTAATCACTGGAAATGCTTTATTAGAGTTAAATTATGGTCAGGAAGTGTGGCTTAGATTGGCAAGTGGCTCTATACCAGCCAAGTATCCACCAGTAACTACATTTAGTGGTTACCTGTTGTATCGTACCTAAGTCAGTCATAAATGTAAACAGTCACCATCAAACGAAGCAACCTGTATGAGAATTTGCCTTTAAATATTTTGTTTCTTTAGCAGCATTAAGTTTCTCAAAGTAACCAGTGTGATGGCCTCTGAAGTGCTGATTGTCTGAGAAGTGCTAGGGTGTAGCCATGTGCATGTCTATAAAGAGAGTTCACAGGTTGGCAGTAGGCTAAAAATAAGCTTCTTTCTTGTATAAGCATGGCTGGGAAGCACAAATCTAGTTATATTCTACATTTACATTGCATAAACATACTTGCACAAGGTAACAGAGAATCAGTTCTTCAGGCTGGCTTTGATTATTCCATTACAAGCCAAGTCCTTGCAAAAGATGATGGACACATTTTGATGACACAGATGCTGGGTTACTGCTTAGCTCATTGTGTCAAGTGATAACCATCTATATACAATGTTTGGAAAAGATATTTCTTTTTAATTTTGCCTGTCATTATTCATGGTAACAGCTTGATATTTCAGTGTTTAATTAAATCATGACTTTGTATCTAACCAGCATGATAGAAAACTGAGTTTTATCTAGCAGAAAAAAATCCAAGAGTGAATATTTAAGAGCTGCATATTGATACATTCATATCAGAAATAACATGCTCAATTTTTAGGAGTGAATATCACTAATGATGGGGAAAACATTACAGCGGATTTGCTGAATGTCTCTTTAAATGATGATGCATTTAAACCACAGCTAGATTTTCTTTAGGTGATAAGCTTTTCAGCAAATATGGTTATACTGGCTTCATGGTTTTTAGCACGTAAACTTTGGCCTATGAAATACACAAAGTTAAATGAGGTAATGACAGTAGTCCCTTCTAAGTCTGAGCTCTCTTAGTCTATGATTTTGATTGTTTTTGCATCAGATTCACTAACTACTGAGGTAAGATGAAATGAACTTGTCTGCATAAACCAGATTGTGATTTACAAGCACTAATCCAATTTAAAGAAATTATCTTTAGTTCATGCTATGACTGCCTGCAAAAATAAACCAATCAGATTCACATCTTTATCACTTGCAAAGTCCCAGGTTGCTGCATTTTCTTGATATCCCATTGACTGATGTGACCAAACTTGTTTCTTGTTAACTGCATTGTATTAATGCTGATTGATCAGGTTTTACATCTCTGTGTGTTTGTCTCACTTCCTTTCCTTATCTTCCCAGCTGAAAAAATAAACTTCCTCACACTCCACATGTCCTTACAAATTAGCGCCACTGACCAGGTTTGTTTTCATCACTGCCTCCCTTACCATCTGTCAGGCAGGTTTGTCTCCACATTTTCTTGTTCACAGCTTCTTTTACTAACTACCCTTAAAGGAGAACATGCTCTCCTTCCATGGTCCTGACATTCAGTTATCATGAATCAGCATGCTCCAGTGATCTGTGCCAGTTTATTGAAGTCCAGAATGTTTAGTAAGATCCCTGAATAATATTTTACTGTTGGAAGCTTCTCTTGAAAACGTGAGGATCTTCAGTTGTCTTCTTACTATTATAGTGTACCTTATACATTTTCAGATGATGTCCATGACACGATCAAATGCTTCCATGCTGTATGTGAATAAGAGCATCCACAACATCTTTCCTCAGTGCAAATTGTGTGCACTGGCTGCCTGAAAGATGGAAGCAAGAAGCACTGGATGACATTCTCCTTACTTCAGTGGGGCTTCCTACCATTGCTTTTTGTTAAGGACAACAAATGAGAACTGATGAAAGCTTTCAGTCCAAGCCCATTTTAAGAGGCCCTAAATCCACTAACTGGAATCATAGAATAATTTGGGTTGGAAGGGACCTTAAAGAGCATTGAGTTCCAACACCCCTGCCATAGGCAGAGACACTTCCCACTACATCAGGCTGCTCAGTGCCTTGTCCAGCCTGGTCTTGAACACCTCCAGGGAGGGGGCATCCACAACCTCTCTGGGCAACTTGTTTCAGTGTTTCACCACC
>VZTY01023354.1:0-36440 GCA_013400935.1 Turnix velox | reverse complement strand
TTCTATGATTCTATGTTAGATTTTTACAAATTATATATAAATAAATAGCTGCTTGTACCTCAAAATCTGAAGTAACCCTATTAAAATAACTCTACACAGCAATTCAGAATTGGAAGAACAATGTGTAGAAGATTTATGGATAAGTGAAAATTAAGCTGCTGTTCCAGCTATTCCTGCCCTTACGTGATGTGCAAATCATTTCATTCTAAGACTTTTATAGTTCCAATAGTCTCAGACAGACCAAATAAAATGAATTAACAAAAGTAACGTAAGAATGAGAGAGAAGTTTCTTTTCTTTGCTATCTCTTCATCTCTCCCTTTAAAATTATACTGAAGAAAATCTGTCTTTTGAGAAAGGAAAAGCAGAGAAAGGAAATGCATGTGCTCAAAGGTCATTTTTCAAATAATGAACCATCTCCAGCTAATACAAATTGATAAAAATGTTAGTGAGTTAGAAAACATCTAGAGAAAAGTCTCTGCATGCTTGTGGCTTCTTGGTACTTCACCTTTCTTAAATTGTTATTTAAATTCAGATGCACACTGTGAGATGTGAAGTACTTTCATGTTAATCACAACCACATCCAGAAGGGATAAAAAATACCAGATTTGGTCTTATTTTGCTTAGATGCTTTATGCTGTCACTTGGTTTTTGTTAGAACACACAGCCTTGCAACCAATTTAAAACCTAAATGCCAAGAACATTAAAAAGTATTCTCAGAAAGAAGGATGTTTAGAAGGAGAAACAAATATGCAGGCTGAATATTTGCTCAGTGTTCCATTGTGAGAGCACAAGAAACTCAGGGAAACTGGATTTGGATCACTAGAACTGTGAGGAAGGTCAGAAAAAGAGGAATGAGGTGGCCCTAATTTTTTCCCCAGGCTTTCCCTTGGCTCATATAAGTAATTCTCTTCGTATTTTATATAAAATCCTTTTGGTTGAATTAATTATTTGGGGTATACCTCTCTTTTTACCAAGGAGTTAATATGATTTTACTCAGTAAGGAGAAACAGCATCTTCATCAGTATTATTAGCTTTGTCTTCAGTAAATTCTTGTCACATGAGTGTTACAGAAATCATGGTGTTATAGAAAAATGTAGGTTGGAAGGGATCTGGTGAGCTTTTTCTCCTCTCTGAACTTGCTAAAGATGCTTCTATCCCATTCACCTGGTTGCTGACTCAACAGGGTTTTTTGGACATCCATAAGAATTGTAAAAAAATTATATTTTTTTGTATTAATAACAGTAACTATTTTATTTGTATTGATTTTATTGTATTAACACTACATTTTTAAATACCTCATGTCTTGTACTGTGGTTATTGTAGCAAGTCAACATGAAATCTGAATTATTCCTGCATTTTCAGAGTTCAGATTTATCTTCAGAAATGCCTATCAATGCAGTCCTCTCTGAAGTTAAATATAATTTTTCCTGCTGTAAGCTTACTTGCTTCTTGTTTCTCTGCTGGAGAAAAGGATGTTTTTTGCTGGCACATGTTTTCTCTTCCTCAGAAGTTCTGCATCTTAGAAAAAGAAGTAGCATCATTATTTTTCATAACCTGTTCCTGTTAAACTGGATGCATTAATGTTCTTCCTTCAAGCATGGAATTGGTTGAAGCTATTTGGGGAAAAGCAATTGTTTTTCTGGAGCAAGTATTTCTCCAAGAGTTAATCAGAATTGACTCTGATGTATGATTCATGTTATCCTTTGATTCCTGATAATTTCTATGGGAGGAATATCCTGTGGATTTTATTTACATCTGAAGCAAAAATCCAAGCAAAATACATCCTAGAAAGATTTCCTCCTTTCTGAGTCTTTTTACTTAATAGTATGTTAGACTGTGTAAATATTCCACCCGATTAGTTGAGTAGATGGTCAATCTGAGACCAGTTTAGATTAATGAGAGATATATTTTAAGGAACATCCTTTGGTTTTGTACACAATGACTTAGTGAGCACAAAAATGTACTCAGGGGTTTAAACAAGATACTGGCTCTATTTCTATGTAGTATCTTGCAGGTATGGAATCCATTGTGAATGGAATCCATTGTGAAACCCTAGAAATAGGAACAAATTTCATGGAATTATTAAAAAATATTTTGTCCTATATTGATCTAACATACTCTTGTGAAATGTGTGAAGATCTATCAGACAAATCTATTATTTATATTGCAGTTTTTATCTTTGTTGGACTAAATATATTTCTGGTTCAGTGGAAAGAATGGATTGGAGATATAAAGGAATGTATTTTTAAAACAAAGCTTTCTGAGAATTCTGTGTAATAATGGAAAAGAGAGTTTGGAGAAAACTGTTTTGAGTATCTTTGATTTAGTAATTGGAGTATGACTGTCATTAAGGGAGACAGACAAAATCTTAATATTGAGTTTTGTGGGTGTGATTCCCACGTATGGACATTCTTTTTAATCAGTAAAAAAGGGTTTCTGACAGATAAACCATCGATAGTTTTGACTTTGGTCTCAACAAAGGAAGGAGAGAGAGAAGAAAGATGCACTTCTTTGAAGGATGAGGCTGTCAATCCACTTGATGGCAAGTTCCTAGCCCTGTTCTGTTGCTAGGTGATGTGTGACAGGGAGGGTATTTGAACTAGCTTAGAAATCTGTGTCAGGATTATTAACAGTAAATTTAATCCCCTTAACCAAGAGCATGTTGTTTCCAAGAGTCAGGCTGGTGCACTGCAGCAGTTCAGAGCTGCTGAGAGCCAATGCAGAATGATGCTCTCTTTGCAACTACAGATTTGGGCTTGTAATATTGGGGGAGTTTTCTCACTTCTAGAATTTAAGATTCTCCAGTAAATGCCTTGCAGCTACACCTCATGAGCTCACTAGACAAAAATCAGACTGCCTGATGGGTTGTTTATTCCTAAGTTTGTCACTTCGTGCTTGGCTTTAGGTGTTGATGGGGAGATGAGGCACTTAAACTGCAGGGAGAAAGGTAAGAAGCAACTCTTAAGTGGCATCCTGAACCTAAGAAGTCTTGCAGGTCAGAACTAGGTGGTTTTGCTGTCAAGGATGGTGCAAAATTGCTTCAAAAAATCAGGAAATAGTTGGTTTTTATGCTAGGCAGCTTGCACTGTGGAGATCAGTGGGATGAATTTATTGGAGTGGGTGTTTGGGAAGACTACTGAAGGCTTTAGCTAGCCATAGGGGTAAGAGGTACAATTTTAAGGGAAACTTGATTTTTTTTACTACTCTTTATTCTACAGCTGCTTAGATGGTATTTAAAGTGTTAAAATCAGATATTTTGAAAACTGGGTCAAAAATATGAAGCATATATGCTTTATATATGAATTTATGTATATTTTTCTTAGAATCATAGAATAGTTTGAGTTCCAACCCCCTGCTATAAGCAGAGACACCTCCCACTAAATCAGGTTGTTCAGTGCCTCATCCAGCCTGGTCTTAAACACCTCCAGAGAGGGGGCATCAACAACCTCTCTGGGCAACCTCCTCCAGTGTTTCACCACCCTCACAATGATAAGGCATTTCTGAGGATTTAAAAGTTTCTTCTATTTGAAGAAAGTCCGTGGGAGTTTTGCCTTCCACAGAGTCACAATGCAAAGTCCTATTTTAGCGAGGTTCTTCATTTAATTGAAGCACTAATTTGAGCATTTCTTGGAAAACTCTTTGCATATGTAGCTAGCTAATTATGCTTCTTTTCCCCCATCCTCCTTCTCCTGGGATACATAAAGAGCTCGAGAAATATAAATGCATTTTTGGATGCCTGGAAATCTTATTCTAAAGAGCAAGAATCTAAGATGAAATTCTGTTGCCAATTGTTTTAACCTCTTCAGTCTTGAAGTTAGCAGGACACGAAGCAATTTGGGATTATGATAAAGAGTTCAGGGAATTTTGAAGTACCTCTGAAGTTGTGTAATGTAGTCCAAAAATCTCCAGTTCTACTCAACCCTTCTTTGCTGAAACTTTTGCTTCATTAAATATTGTACTTTGAAGTGAGGAGTGTTGCATATTTTCACTACCAGAAACAGAAGGCTTTTGGAAGCGGCAAGTCTGATTGACAGATGTAATGAAAATAGCCAATTTTGTGTGTAGAATTTGATGGGATTTATTTTGGAAGGTTTTTTTTCCCTTTAGAAATCAACTTTTTTGAGGCTTTGGGACCACTTTCTTACTTAGAGGTTCAGCAGGACTTGAATATTTGATGTCTTGAAGACTGTTTTACTGCATGGGATGCTTGGAAAATGGTTTCAGTTGGTAGCTGTTGCAGTATATGGCATTTTGGAGTGGATTGCATTTTATGTAGACCAGAATTACTCCTTTAGATGTTTGCACTGTAAATTCTTGCCCTCAAACACCTAAGAATTTCCTGTGATCCTTTGATTACCCAATTGTACCAACCCAAGAGCTCTGGCTGAGTCTTTTAATAATCACACAGCTTGCTGTGTGATTTCCCTGAGGGAAATATTTAGCACTGATTCTTTTCCTGTTCAATGTAGGACTGGGATCAGGGACACCTGCTCTTGGAGCTGGTGCTGCAGCTTTGGAAACCATTAGAAGCCAAAGGTGATGCGTTAGACCTCAGGTGAAAACCCTGGTTCACCTACTGCCCCATGGTGTGGTTAAATCAGTGTTTGAGGTATCCTGAATTGCATGGCAACCCTTTTTATATTTATATATCTTATTGTATTAAAAAGCTAGAAAAATTTCTCAAAGAATGTGTTGCAAGTACTCACAAAAAATATTTAAAGAAATGTGGACACCAGTAAAATATGTTACAGCATTTACTGTAAGGTGCAGAGCACATGGTAGTTGGAATCTAAGTGTTAAGGTCTATATTTTAATAATACAAACCACATCTGAAATCAGTTTTTGTGGATGTTGTCAATAATGTAGCTGAAGAGCCTTTTTAAGTTTACATGAATTTTAGGGTTTCCAGAGAAATGAAAATATAATGGGAGAAAGCTTTACAAGTTTGGTTGAAATCTATTTTTATACATCTGTCTGCAGGATCCTGGTCTCTAACAAAACAGTATTACTCATCATTTATTCACGAATTTTGTAGGAAATCAATAAGTTTTGGGGTTTTTTTTTTCATATTTCTGGCTGACTTCTATTTTTTATTTCTGTTTGAGATTGAATTAAGGTGTATTTTCTTTTGATAATTTTGTAAAGACAGCAGAACTGAGTAGTGAAAGCTTTTTACCAAGAGAGAAGATAGTCCTTTGGCCAACTCTTACCCAATTTGACATGGGTGATCTTATTTTTAATGGCTTTTAGAGCAGTTTGTGCTGTTAATACCATCCTCATCACCTCCTCTTCATTTACCTGCTCACAGTTTGCATTTTCACCCATGAATTTGCCAGCCCTTTAAGTACGGAGATGTCCCATCAGGAAGACCTGCTTTTCTGATAGGTTTTTCAAGGCTAGACTTCAGCAGATCCAGTCCCAAAGAGCCTCAGACCTTCAGTCTTGTTCCTCAAAGTGGAATAAACAAAATAATTTATGTAAAAAAAGCTAAATTTAGTCTTGCTGCTTGAATTTTTCCATGTGCTTTCTTACATCTCCCCAGGAAAACTTGCTGAGACTTTAAAAAGGGCTTTGATTCTTGAAGATTTTGATAAAGGGTGTTTTGCTCATCTCCTTAGCAGTTTTTGCAGCCAAGTGTGGTAGTAAAGAAGTAGAATTGCTTGTGAGAAATGTTGAAGGGCTGTTCTATGGTATCTAATTAGCGAAGAGTATAACCTAGATAATCAGTTAAGGGCTAAGTCTCACCCACAAATGGAAGTGGGTCCATCACCCTTTAAAGGCAAATACACACACAGAAAGGGTCAAAAAGGAGGTGCATCCTGTTAGTATCAAAATTATTCTCTTCCACTCACATTACAATGAAAATACTTTAAGTTTATGGAGCACTTTGCAGGTTACACTGAGCTAGCTCAGTGTATGCCCTTTATTGGGAGATGCTGAACACTGGCCAGATAATGAATAGCTGTAAAGAACTCTGCGCATTGCATTGCATTGTAAGAGTTGGAAGGGGCCTTCAAAGGTCATCTAGTCCAACCTCATTTAGAGAGACCTGGAGAGAGTTGCACCCAGGGCTGGCTGTGAGCCCAGTGTTCCTGAGAAATCACCAGCAAACATCTCCTTCCCTGCTCCCCAGAGCTCCCAACACCTCCACAGCCTCACACCAGCCTCATCCTCATCCACCACTCACTAGAGACAAGAGGAGCACCCACAAAGCAGCCCCAGGGCTCACCCACTTCCCTGCAAGACGCAAGCTGCCTCCCAGTGGCATCTTCCCTGATGTTTAACCAAGCTGCAAACCTTCTGAGCATGTGGGAGAGGAACCCAACACCCTCCTCCAAGAAAACATAAAAGATTTCATCCTCATTCCCTTCCTAGGGGGAAGAGGGCAGTTGGTATTTCTCATTTCTCAGCTCAGGCAATGGAAAGGTAGGTTCATATAGAGCCTCTTCCTGCCCTGTGATGCCACACAGGAATCACTGGTGCTGTCCCAGAGGCTGACACAGCTTCAAATATCTTTATTTAAATAGTTTATTTAAAGCTTAACATAGTTAACTTTTAAATGTATGTATCTATATATGTATAAACCATTTTCCCTCATCCCTCAATGACAGCTAGATTCAGGGGGATACACAGCTTTTCTGAGTCTTGAATAGAGTAAGAAACTTTTTGCTCATCCAAATCCAACAACCCAGAAAGGCTTGTCTGTCTAATTCCTTGCCTTTCATACCTGGAGAGAAATCCTGTGGTTTGAAAGGCTGATGTAGTACTGACATTGTCTGACTGGCCACTTACTCCACACTTCTAAAAAACCTTACTAAGTCCCAGATGACTTCTCTTTTTGATGAACTGTCCCAGGAACAGTGTGTTGTTTCAATTATCTTTCCTTTTTACTTCTGTGATGCGTGGCAAATGCATATCTCAGTCTGACTAGAGTATGATTCATCATAGAGAGATTCTATAGTTGACTCTAAATATGAAAGGAAATGGTGTCTTCTTTCTTTTTTTATTGATGTGATAGCATTTCATGACCAAGACTGAAAGTGTGAGCAACAGATTCACTCAGGTTAAAGGAGAAAGGAATGACAAATATGTGGAAGAGAGTAAAACCAGACAAAATTAGACAGTCCTGTTGAGTTTGAGTTCAGAATGATGCTCTTCCCACACAGACCCCTCAACAGAAGCATTTATCAGTCTGATTTTGGGTTTGAGATGGTACAGGGTGAAAAGCAGATGAGTTCTCATCTCCCAGATAAATTAGACATCACTTTGTAACATTCAGCCTGTAAATAAAAGGGAAAATAACCCATCTAGCAATACACCATTACTAACTTAGCATCTTCAGGGCATTTTCCTCTGGATGAAAAATGGACACTATATCTTTGCCTTTCTCCTTCAAATTCCCCTCTCTGGAATGCAGCTGCTATTTTTATATCCCCCTTCTGTTTTTCTCTTATGTGGAAGCTTGTCATTAGCTTGTTTACTCATGAAATCTCCTTTGTCTCACAGCACAATCATATTCCTTCTTTGCAGAACCTTCAAATAGGATTATCCTGTTTGTTTTCCTGCATGCCCTGTATTTAATAAGGCTTGGAATTTTAGGGCAGGCAGCCTTGTAGTTTCTTTCCAGTTAATATGTCAGATTTCAAAATGCTTTCCGAAACTTTGAGAGATGTATTTGGTTGTATGTGCATAGATCCATTGCCTACAGCAGATATTGTACCAGTCAGAAGATGCCTTTTGGACTTGAAGTCTTGTTGTTACAGGATTTCCTGTGAGATCTGTGAAAAATAGCCCTTTTCATCATCTTAAGCTTATCATCCTGTTACACTAGATTTCATTTGGGGGAGATTTAGATGCTTATTCAAAAGTTATTAAACCTTAAGAAGTGCCACAAACACTAAATACAGGCAGACAGAGGGAGGAAGAGTGAAATGTAAGCTACAATATGTTTTTATATCAGTTTTTTGAGGTTGTTTGATCTCTGCTCAGAGTCTTTCATCCCATAGTGTTGCTGTTTGCTGCCCATTTTTTTAGTGTTTGTACCAGACTGAAAAAAATCTTGCCTTTTAGGAACCCTGAGCTTTCAGATTACACTGTCCCCATTCAGAGGATTGAATTCAGTCATGCAGGGCTCCTTTTCACTTTTTTTCCTTTATGAACCTCATCTTGAGGCCAAGGACTGAGCAGTTTTCTTAGTTTGAAAAGCACTCTGTGTGTTTCTTGGAAAATTCTGCAGCCAAACAGAAAGCAGTAGAGTTACAAAATCACCTGAAGTCATTTTTGACATGCTCTTGGTCCCAATGAAGCTGAGGTTCAGGTTATCATTAACTGATAAAAAATGTTGAATATTATTTCCTTCATGGTAATGTTATGTAGTAATTTCTATATTGGATATAAACCTTAAAAAAACAAAAACAAACAAAAAAACCCCTAAAAACTAAGTATAAATTGTTTAATGGTATATAATCTTACAATAAAAGGACTTTTGGCCATGAAGAAGAAAGAGGAGAGCATCACTATCTAGGATTATTAATTTTAAAGTATTTAATACTGTTAATTCCAGTCTTCTCAATTCCTGAGTCCAAACTAAATTCTCATTTTGAGTTTTATCTAAAATCCATTGTAATTATAGTGAGGCCAGTAGCCCTTGGAAAGTTTGTGTGATTTTGATGAGCAAACTACTTCACACTTGCTTATCTTATGGAAGAAAATAGCTATGAATAAGGATGTGCAGCCATCAACTGGACATCTTTTAGTCTGTACTGTACCAATAAAAAGTATTCACAGGAGTGATTTTATTTTCATTCTGCCTTCATAGCTTTAATGAATAATTAACTCAATCAGAACCCAGTTCTGTCATGTTTAAAAATGTTCAAACTAACAAAAGCTTTCAAAATCAAGGTTTTTTTAAAAACTATTCACCTTTACTAGTGTGTTTTTGAGAATTTTTTAATGCTCTTGTGATGTATTTACCTGCAGGATCCGAAGCTGCGTGAGCTGTTGGATGCTGGGAATGCTGGAGGTCGACTGGAAAATCGAATGATAACTGTTGTCTACGGCCCAGACCTGGTCAATATATCCTACTTGAACTTGGTGGCATTCCAAGAGGATATAGCAAAGGTTATCTGCATTCTTCTATGTCATAGAAAATTAATGTTTCTGAAGTTTTTTTCCTGAATTCTGGGTAAATGTGGTAGAAATGGAGGTTGCTGTGAAATGAACCTCAGTCTCATTATAGAACAATGCTACTCAGTAACTAAAAACTGTCATCTTTCTTTTTTCATGGAATTTATTAAGGTTTTATGCCCCTGATATGTGTGTGCTCATCTGCAGAGCATTTAGAATCATAAAATCATAAAATAGTTCAGGTTGGAAGGGACCTTAAAGATCATCTAGTTCCAACCCCCTGCTATAGGCAGGAACACCTCCCACTAGATCAGGTTGCTCAGTGCCTTGTCCAGCCTGGCCTTAAATACCTCCAGGGATTGAGGGGGCATCCACAACCTCTCTGGGCAACCTCTTCCAGTGTTTCACTGCCCTCACTGTAAAGAATTTCTTCCTTATATCTAGCCTGAATTTACCCTCTTCCAATTTACATCCATTATTCTTAGTCCTGCCATCACATATCCTATTAAAAAGTCCTACCCCTGCCTTTCTGTAGCCCCCTTCAGGTTTTGAGAAGCTCCCCTGAGGTCCCCCCTGAGCCTTCTCTTCACTGAGCTGAACATCCCCAATTTCCTTTAAACTATTGATACAAAGGTTATCTGCATTCTTCTATGTCATAGAAAATTAAAGTTTCTAAAGTTTTCTTCCTGAGGTCTGGATAAATGAGGTAGAAATGGAGATTGCTGTGAATTGCACCTAAATCCCATTATAGAGCAGTGCCACTTAGTAACCAAGAAGTGTGATTTTTTTTGTTTAAATTCTTTTTTTTTTTTAGGGAATTTATTAAGGTTTTATGCCCCTGCTATGTGTGTGCTCATCTTCAGGGCACTTCCTTTAAAGTCCAAACAAACCCTCTGAAAATACTGATACATACAAATCTTTTCTCAGACATAAGCGGGTTTAGAACTAGATGATCTTTAAGGTCCCTTCCAACCCAACTATTCTATGATTCTATAAGTTAATGTTCTGAGTCTCCAAAAACATCTCAATGTCTTGCAGGAGTTATCACCTCTATATGTTTGTTCTAAATATGTGAGCATGAGATCAGGGTTTGTAAATAATTGACTCTTTTAAGATTGGGCAATGTCGGAGTTGAAACCTACATCTCTACCTTGTCTACTCAATTATTCCTGCAAGTAGATATCTAATTTAATTTAGATGATAGTTTTCCTGTTGACAAGAATAATAATACTTAATAAGAATACCTGAGCAAAGTATTTTTCATATGCATGTATACAGTCCCTTTTTTTATCTCCAACACACCATGGAAAAGACAACTGTGTGACAAGTTACAATTTAATTTAGTGCATGTTTGTTTTTTTCCTTCTCAGCTTTAAGCTAAGGAGGGTATATTTTTGCTAGACACTTTCTGTTTCTGTTCATCTTCCTTAGCCAATTGATCAACTTGGCAAAAACACAATTCCCAGTGTTTCTCTGATGTGAAAAAATAGAAACAAAATGAGCTTATGATGGTGCATTGACCACTGAATGGGAAGTGCTGTCCACAAATTTGAAAATACATGGATATACACTCCAGGAGGAGTTAAGAAATCTTAATTCTTCAAAAGTTAAAGCAGAAGGGGTAAAAAAAAGAAAGAAACCCAAACAAAAAAGCCCAAACAACTAAGCATGGAATGGAAAATAAACCAGTATGCTAAACTTTTGCCAGCTAAAATTGTTAGCCCTTACTAAGAAGAGGGAAAATCACCTAAATCAAGCATATTGTCTTTTTATCTTTCCTGTCTAGCCAGCAATCAGCAAGCCAGAATTTGTTTGCCAAAACAGTACACAAAATTGGTATTTTAGGGCCATTTGCTGTTTGGTAATGGAAGCTTAAAAATTTTGTAGATAAAATCATGTTTTAGAAAAGCTTGGCTGCTCTAAGTCCTGAGTAATTTCTACTACCTGAGTAACTAAGAATCTTTCTTGTTATTTGTTAATGGGGTAGACCAAATAAATTCCTATTTTATCAATCAAGGACTGCAGCCAGGGGATGGGGTTTTCAAAGCACTGCAGATTAGCTGTGCTTGCTTTGAAATGCCCTGATTGTTTCAGTGGGAACAAAGTTTTATCACTGTTGAATGCATCGAAATTTTCTTCCTTTTTTTAACATCTTTTCCAACTTTACATGAGCCAGACCACAGAATCTGGTCCTTATCTCCAGGACCTGTGTGTGGTGACTCAGAAGCTGTTATGAATAAGCATCTTGGGAACAAATCATCTCTTTAGGGAGCGCTGAGAAGGCGTGTAAATACAAGCTTTCAACTTCACACAGGCAAATTTTGACCCCCTCCCCCTATTCCAGGGAAAGCAAGTGCCAGTGACAAACTCCTCCACCTTTCCCTTTTTAGTGCATGGATATTTTTTAGGATTAACCCTTCATTTCTGCAGTCTTAGTTTTTCAAGTTACATGACAAGCATCAATCAATCCTCCCTTGGTGAGGAAAGAGGAAAACTCTGCATAGTGTTGGTGAGAAAATTAAACCTGAGTATCAGGGGTTTTTTTCATTGCAAAAGGCTTCCTATTCTGTTAAAAACTCTGTTCAACAGCTCTGCTGGCCAAGATGTGGGGAAAAACTATGAAAACATGAGCCTTGGGCTGATCAACTTGCTTGAAGTGCACTAAATATAGAACTAGAGATGATGATGTAATTGCAGTGTGCTGTTTCCTCCAGGAGAAAGTAACTGATCTTTAAAGTGTGTTAGGGATGTACTGAAGGGCACCCAACATATCTTGGAATTTACTGGGTGATGGTTGAAGGGGCAAAATGTCTCAATGAAGAAAAATATTGCCCATACAGCTTTTGGGGTTTTTTTTCAGGTTTGTCTGTCTAGAGATATTTGGGAGCAACCACAAGTGTAACACCGCAGCACCCAGAATAAAGAAAGTTCATTCTCAACTCCTATTCTAAGTGGATATTGCTTTTTTTAAAGCTTTGTCCCCAATATGAAGAAGTTCAGCCTTTGTGTTTCCTCTACAGTATTTCATTCTCAAATCCAGAACATCCCATCTTTCCCATCTCAGTCCTCTCACTCTTTTTTGTATGTCTCATACTAACTCTGTTTTGGCCACACTACTCCATCCTGGACATGCAGAACCCTATCCAAAGCCTAAGGAACTCCACAGTTCTATAAGCTTTGGATCAAGTCCATCACTAAGAGCTGATAAATTTCTCTGTAATTAAAAAGATGTAATCTTAGATGATTCACAGATTCTACTAAACTATGCTTTTCAGCATATGTCTTTTTATTCTGCTTCTTAGACATACTTAAGAAGTTGACCAGTGGAATAAAAATGGTGAAACTAGGTGAATTCATGTCCAGTTGATATATTTTCAAAAATTAAACTCATAAGAATGCTGAAAATGCAGAATTTCATCAGCTTGCTTTAAGCTCCCGTCAAAAACAAATGTGTGAGAAACATTGTCTTCACACATAGTTGGAACTTAATGATCTTTAAGGTCTCTTTCAACCCAAACTGTTCTATGATTCTGTAGTCACTTCTGGTTTGAAGGAAGTTTTTTCATGAGTGCAAACTGTCTTTTCTCCTGAAAAAGCTTTGTTTCTTTTATTGAGATAAATGTCTTCTGGTATGTATCCTGATGCATGTAATAGAGGAGAGAAACTAAATCACAGATTTCCAAATGAATTCCTCCATCTGTGCTTTGGCAGGTAGCGTGTAACAGCTCAATAATTTGTTAGTAAAGTTCATGGGAATGATATAAATACATATTAGTGTAGCAGGATGTAGCCAAGAGGAGACTGAGCTCAGGGAGCTCTTATCACAATGGATACAATTTGAATATGGGAAGTCTGGGTTCTTCCTCTACCAAACAGGATCACAGGCTGCTTCCAGTCTGCAATTTGTTGGCACCAGCTCAGCCTTATTTCAAAATGCCCAGATTTATGCTTTCCTTTTGTATTGCATCTGTCCAGGGGTCTCCAGCAACCACAGTGATTTGGAGGCTGTTTTAACCTTCCCACAGCTGGCTGTTTTCTTTCTCCACACAACAGCTTTCTACCCTGTGGAGTGCCCTCACCCAGAGCTGCCTTCTGGCATTGCTGGTGCATCAAGCATGGAATTAGAGCATGGTTTTCACTCCTTACTATGCAGTAAAACCAAGGAAAATAAGGGTTTTTTTGGTAGCTAAAGTGGCAAGACACATCTTGGCTCACAGCTTGATGCCAACCCATCAAAGTCAGACCCTTTATTTATTCAGGGCTGCACTTGAGGCTGTTGTTTCCCCTCCTGCTGAGACCTCAGAACAGTGACTGGAAAGACAATGTGATCCTTGGCATATTTTCTCATCCTGGTTCTTTTCCTGGGGCTCTGTGGCAGCTGGAGTGAAGACCCCCTCAAGTGGTGGAAGAGTGGATGAGAAAGTAGAATCATAGAATAGTTTGGGTTGGAACAGACCTTAAAGATCAAGTATTGCTTGTGACTTGTTGACTTGGCCACCTGCATCCTTAGAAAGGACTCAGCCTTTAGGTAGCCCTTAAGAATATTTGGCAAGAGTGATGGGATCACTTGAAGAGCCAGGAAAAACTAGCAGAGGAACCAGGCAAGACTGTTTATATTAACAGTGCTTGTGACAGGCACATAATAACAGAGTTCCCCTTCCATTCCAGTCAACAAGTGCTCAGACAAAGAGAAGGAAGAGCTTGGGGTGCTCCTGAAGTGCCCTACTTCTGTCTCCTGCAAAATAATTCCATTTTAAGCCCAGCAAAATCAAAACAAAATCTATTCAGATGTGTTAAAAGCCAACATATCTTCAATTTCTAAATAATATTTCATGTTGCCATTAATCTTTGCAGGCATTAGTGTCTCAGGGTGAAGTTTTAACTGCTATTATTAGTGCCTAAACAAAGCAATGTTTACAAGATGAGCCTATTTTGAGCCTGGAAAAATGAGTTGCCAAGAAAGAAAAAAAAAAAAAAGATGCTGCCCTTAATATGCTTTCTGTTCCAAGAGTCACAGCAAAGCAATGGTGTTGCTAATGAACCCAGCCCCTCCTGTTATTTCTCATGCCTGCTGTTTAGGGTTTTTCTTTTTCAAATTGGACCTAAAAAGGCAAAACAAGTAAAAAAAAAAAAAAAAAAAAAGTGGTCACAAGAGGTGAAGGGGAGAGGACAATCTCGGCAGCTGTGGTTTACCTCCAGAACAAGAAGGCTGTGTGTGAGGGAGGAAGGTTTCTCTGCCAGAAATACCAGTCCCAGAGTGATGGTGTTGTCTCAGCTGCTGAGGGGTGAGGTTTTGAATGGGGTAGACTCAAGAATCTGGGAGCTGAAAGATATCAAAGTTCCTTGGAACATTAGATGTACAGGTAGCCAAAGCTCTTCCTTGCAGGGAACAGCTCTGTGAGAACAATTTCACAAACAGGATCTGAGAACTTTAGAGAAGAAATAAGGATCTGAGAACTTTAGAGAAGAAATAAAAAAATTTAAAAAGAAAAAAGTTTGTGATTTCTGAACCTCACAAATTAAATATCTCTTCACACAGAAAATTGATGCTTTTTTGGTAAACCAAGCTCATGAGTTGAATGTAACCTAACAATATTTCTCTATTTGGAAATCAAAGACACTTTTCATCATAGAGTCTGTCAGAATGATATCTCTTTCTGTGAGAACTACAAAATATTCAAGGAGAAGGAATACCTTCTAAAGAGGGTGTGTGGTGATGGGGAATTTGGATCAGGAGAGTTATGAAAGGAAACTAGTTTTTAGTTTCAAAGAAAACACAGAAAACATCCCCAAGTAAAAAAAAATAATTAAAATCACATTGTTTGCAAAGGCATTGTTTATTTTTTTTCCTTTTGCAGGGTGAAATAAAGCCAATCCAAAGCTGTATTTTGCTTAAAAAGTATTGCAATTAAAGATTGTAAATAAAGAGCAACTTGGCAAGGAAGAATGTGCTGAGTATATTGATGCAAAGCTGCAGAAGACACCTGCAAGGGAGGAAAAGTGACAAGACAATCAATGAGAGTCTAAACCTCAAATTATAATCATGGATTATAACCAGGGAAGCCAGAAAAGGGCAGAGAGTGGAGGGAAGGGCTTAGTAACATGCATAGAAATGAGGAGAAAAAAAAAAGTCAGGAAAATAGAGAGCCATGGGAAGAACAGTGTCTGCAGGTGGAGAAGACAGAATCTGAACGATATTTCTTCTCTAAGTTGGGGTAGTAAGAAGGGAAAATATTTTAGTGAGGGTTAAGACCACAGTAGTGGGAAGAGGAGCTTCTTCTTCCCAGTATGACAAAATAATTTAAATTTGTTATTATATGGTTTTTTGTTTGTTTTTTTAAGCATGTTTCTTATACTGCCTGGGAAGATCTTAGATTCAATCCTTAATTCAGTATCTACCATAAAAGATAAGGTGTGATGTTTATTACCTGAATTACTTCATGGTTTCAAGAATGTGTGGTGCAAAGCCCATCATAAGGAATTTTTGTTAGAGGAGAGACATGTTAACTAGAGCCCTGTCTGTTGAGAGCCCTTCAGAGGGCTCAAAAGCTCATTTCAGCTTTGTTTATGAGAATGATGATACAAAGGCTCCCTTTCTAATCCTGATCCATATCCAACGTGGAATAAAATGTATTTTTCTTGACCATTTCTTGTGCATCTTCTCAGAACATGAGTATGTTTTGCACCAGGGATTTCTTCAATCCAGTGGAATAAAGTAACATTAAAAAAGGTATTTGCACCACTCTTCCTTCTTTGCAGCATGAGAAAATCTGGTCTCACACACAATGGAAGAAATTAATTGTAAAAAAACAACTTCTAATTAGTCCCTTTTTTACCAACTCCACAATTTTACAGGAACATGTTGCATGCTGGAAGTAAACATCTAAATGTGAGGCCTCATTTAATCCCTTTTTTTCTCCCTAGGAATGGTCAGATGAAGTGTTCAGCTTGGCAACAAATCTGTTGGCACAGAACATGTCAAGGGATGCCTTTCTGGAAAAAGCGTAAGTGGCCCCTTTGGTGTTTAAATGCTGTGGGTGGTGCCTTTGTCCCTGCGTCATTTCCCTCTTGGCTCATTTGTCACCTTGTCACCTATTGTTTGGCCTTTGTTGAGCTGTCATTTGTGGTAAACACAGCTCTTTTCTCAGAGTTCTTAAAAAGGTTATTACCTAAACGTCATTCACACCAAAATTTTGTCAGGGTTTCTTTTGCGAAGCATTAGCAGAAAAGGGTAAAACTCCATCCTCCCCCTGTGCAGCTTCAGCTGTAGTTTGAATATTAGAATTTAAAATGGTAGAACCTTCTGGACTCAGTTGCTTTTGGTTTGTTTTCCCTTTCTTCTGGATGGAGCCAGGCTCTTCTCAGTGACCTCCAATGATAGGACTTGGGGAAATAGGTACAAGCTGGAACACAGGAGGTTCCACATGAATCTGAGAAAGAACTTTTTCACAGTAAAGGTGACAGAACACTGGAAGGGGCTGCCCAGAGAGGATGTGGAGTCTCCTTCTCTGGAGACATTAAAAACCCATCTGGATGTGTTCCTGTATGACCTAGTCTAGATGTTCCTACTCTGGCAGGGGGCTTGGACTAGATGATCTCTTGAGGTCCCTCCCAATCCCTGATTTTTTGTAATTCTGTCTAAATGTAAAAAGTCCATTTTTCTCAGCTGAATCTCTCTGGTGGCAGCACAATTCAGAAGGAAGCTGTGGAATCCACTCATCTGGATTGCTTTGCACAGCACCTTGATTACAAGTTGCATTCAACAAAATTTAAAAGCTGGTACATTTTGGGAACATTTAGGGTGTAAAAACACACCTGTGAGAGGAAAGAGAAAGAAAGATGAGGGTAGCAGTTCTCAAGGGGATGATGAGTGCACGTGCTGAGGGCTCCCAATCCCTGAGAGAACAGTATGGCAAAGCCCAGCTGAGAATGATAGGAGAATTGGACCAGGGTATTTGCTGCCCTTTTGGTGTTTTAAAAGGGATTTTGGCTGGTTAAAATTGACTTTGTGTCTCTCCTAAACATGTTATAATTTCTCTTTAGTCCATCTGAATACTGAGCCTTAGTTTGCTAAAATCTGCCTCCACAAAAGATCAAGTTAATCAACCCTTTTTCTGGACTTTTAAGGCTCTGCATCTAATGAAATTTGTAGTTAGAAAGTTCCCAACTGCTTAGCATGAATCCTATGTATCTATTCATAGGTACCTGTTGTGGTCAAGGGTGTGTATGTGTGTTTCCTTATCCTGGCATTCTTTTTGGGGCAGCTGAAGTCTTCTTGCAGCTCCACGACATGTAGATGAGTCAGAGATGTGATTTGGTGTTACTGTTTCTGTGTTCTTTCTACTCAAATCCTCAGATTTTACTGCCAGGACTGCAGGGACAGGAAGTATTGTGGGTACACCTAATGGCTTCTCAGGAGGAACATGTTACCACACAGTGTAGTGGACCATTTGGAGACAATTTTTTAAGATGTTTGTTCAATAAAATAATAAACGATTAAAGATGAAGTAACTGGACATATAGTTCAGATTCAGTAGCAGGCAAGCATGGCATTTCTGTGTCTTTTTTTTTTTTTTCTTTTTTCATTAATTAATAAATCACTTGGGAAAACTGTAGGGTTCCTGTGGAGCTCTGCACAAATACCAAGTGAGTCACTGAAAAAAATCTTTTTATTTGAAGATTAAAAATATTTCCTATAATTGCAAAGGGTTGGTTGCAATCCTGTTAGAAGGCTTTTGTTGATGCAGAAAAACAAGTTGCAATAGGGCAGAATCAGGATTATTTTCTTTTTAGCAATGTTGAAAGTGCAATAATAAACAACCTGAGCAGATTTGGATGAGAAAAATAGGGTTAATTTGGGGGGAGGAGAGATGGTTAATAATAACTGTGTTCATTGCTCAGTTGTAAAAATGCTGGATTTTTTGGTGTTGGGGTGAAAAACCAGACACATTAGTAGTGAAATATTGACTGGTGAAGTAATAAGTAAAGGGTGAGTGCACTGTGGAAACCTCAGGTCACTCCTACGTCCAGCATTTGTAGTTCTTGGAGGCAGCACAGCTCTACTAAAATGAATCTTCTTCACTGCTTCCTAGGGGAGTATCTCTTAACAGACTATTTAACAGAAAAAATGTGTTTCTTTTTCTTACACTGAGAAAAAAAAACCTCCCTCACATGTAACAAAGAATTTGGAAGAGAAATAAAAAAGGTGGCAAGTACTGGGTTTGGGTTCTTCAAACACATGTATTTATCTGAAATTCAGAGGGTTTTTTTCCTCCCTATTTTCCTTTATTTCCTTTATTTATTTCCTTTATATATTTATTCCCTTTATTAATTATTCCTTTATTTATAATTTCTGCATGGGAAAAAAAATAGTCCCCCACATGTAACAAAAAATTTGGGAAGGGGAAAAAAGAAGATGGCAAGTACTGGTTTGGGTTCTTCAGACGCGTATTTATATGAAATTCAGAGGAGTTTTTCTTTTTCTCTCCATTTTCTTTTATTTCTGGCTGGTTTGGCTGTAGAAGAAAATTTAAAATGTGACTAGAATGTGCTCAAAAGTTTCAAAGACTAGAAGACAACATAAAAGGAGCCTTTTTAACTCACTGCTGTGACTTTTTTAATCCAGCTCAGTGCTGGGAGATGGGGCAGAGGGTCTGATACTTTTGTTTTTGACACAGTAGCTCAAGAAATTTCAGTTTCCAGAAGATGCATGTGAGGAGAGGAGAATTTGTGAGAATGTTCCTGTCCTTGTCCAGAGTATTAGCACACACTTTGCTTTTGAAGCAGTTGCTAAATAGCATTTTGGGTTGGGAAGAAAAGGAAAGTTTATTAAAACCATGCAGATTCTTTTTCTTTTGGTGTGCCAGTAAGTACAGTTTCTTTAACAACAACAACAAAATCTTCTGAAATACTTAAATATTGCCACATTTTTCACCAGCTCATATTACTGCAAAACACAAGAGTTTTAATTAAATGCAAGTGAAATAGAAAAAGCACCAAAAAAAGTTGTGTGTGCTCTTCACAGGCTGCTGCTGGTCATCATTATGCTGGTAACCGGTAGTGCTTTCATGCTGGGAGGGATGATCAGATAGTAGCTGTTAGCAAAACTGCTGCTCAGTATGAGTTCTCCTGGCTAACTCCTGGTTCAGGAGGCTTTGAATCAGTGGGGTGAAAGATTTGTCAAAGAAAAAGACATCCTCACCCTGCTTCCTTAGTGAGCATGTGAGAAAAATCATAGGTCTTGAGATGCTGAGATCCTTGACATGTCCAGATCAAAAGCCAGATGATTTTCTGCCTTGTAGGATGTTTTCAGGGTGTAATTTTGATGTTGCTTCACCTTGGGCTGCTGGAATTACTGCTGCAGAGCCATTTCAGTGGAGGAATGACAATGTTTAGGTTCAAACTAAGAAAACCTTTGTGTGCTTGTGATAGGGAGGGCTTAAGGAGGCAGCAATGTGGGTTTGCAACATCTAGTGGATTTTTTAACCTCAGAAGGAGAGGAAGAGTGGTTGTAGCCTGTGTGAGATACTGAGATCCTTGACATGTCCAGGTCAAAAGCCAGATGATTTTCTGCTTTCTTATGTACCCTGTGTTTCACAGTCCATGCTGATGATAGACTGGGTGAGGAGGTGCATTAATGAAACAATTTTTAAATTAATGGTATTTGCAATGTCTTGTTGTGTGATTGTGTTTGACACTGTTGATGGCAAAGGTATTTCCTGATTGTGATGTCAAAATGGGTTTGAAGTTGGGCAAAAGATTAAATTTGGCAACAGAGTTGGTGGAGAAGTATTTGGAAATGCTGTTAAAATAAAAGAGGATGCTTTTTCTCTCCACAGTTACACTAAACTTAAACTGCAGGTGACTCCAGAAGGGCGAATTCCTCTGAAGAAGTAAGTTCTGTTTCCCTTCCTCACTTTGTAGTCTCCTCTGGCTTTCTAATCTGAAACATATGTTAGAGATGTCAGAGACATGTTGTGAAAAAACATGTATTTAAAATTCATACAGGGTTAGCATGAAGAAAGGACTGATGACTTTTTTCAAACAGCTATGTGCTGCAACAGGGTCTTGCACGGGGCAGTTAAATTTGTTTTAGGCACCTGCAAACTTGCAGCCAAATGAAAATAAATAGATATAGATATGATATATTGAGACCACATCTGGAGTATTTTGTCCAGTTCTGGGGCCCTCAGTTCAAGAAGGACGGGGAACTGCTTGAGGGGGTCTAGCACAGAGCAACAAAGATGATGAAGGGATTGGAACATCTCCCTTATGAGGAACAACTGAGGGAACTGGGTCTCTTTAGCTTGGAGAAGAGGAGACTGGGGGGTGACCTCATTCATGGTTATAAATATGGGAAGGGTGAGTGTCAGGAGGATGGAGCCAGGCTTTTCTCAGTGATAGGACTTGAAGCAATGGGTACAAGCTGGAACACAGGAGGTTCCACAGGAATCTGAGAAAGAACTTTTTCCCAGTGAGTGTGACAGAGCACTGGAAGGGACTGCTCAGAGAGGCTGTGGTGTCTCCTTCTCTGGAAACATTCAAAACCCATCTGGATGAGTTCCTGTGTGACCTTGTCTAGGTGTTCCTGCTTCAGCAGGGGTTTTGGACTAGATGATCTCTTGAGGTCCCTTCCAATCCCTGATATTCTGTGTTTCTCTGATAAGTGCTATTCAGACATTAAGCCACATGAGCCATGAGGGCATGTTTTTAATCCAGTTCTCTCTGATTTATCTTTCTTTTTTAGCATCTACCGCTTGTTTTCTGCTGACAGAAAACGGGTGGAAACCGCACTAGAAGCTTGTAACCTCCCGTCTTCCAGGGTAAGCATCTCAAACTTTTCTCCTGGTCCTTAAAAAACCTTGTTTGTATCCAGCAATGTTTGCTCTCTGTTGTGTTGAGAACAATTTGTTCATCATGCTGTGCTGCCTTTGCTGCTGGATAAATCCTCAGCAGCAGGGCTTGCTTTCCTGCTACCCATCTGCAAATCTGAGAGCCTTTGATTTGAAACTGTGGTTGTAGGGACCAGGAGTGCCTGGAGGGAGGGTGAATGGATCAAATTAAAGGGAAAGGGGATAGTGTGGCATGTCCTGGAGAAATCCTGTGAGGGTATTTGAAGAGTTGATGACAGTTGTATGGTATTTAAGGCATGATTTCAAAGCAGCATGAGCTCAGGGCGTAGCTAATGGTGGAATCTGTTTTTTCTTTTTTTTTTTTTATAGTATCTGTAGCTTGGAGTTAAATGGCAGTTTAAACTCACTATAACTTATCCATAAGTTGTATGGGGTAAAAGGTGAAATGCTGTAGTGTCAAACTGTTAATGCTGCAGGGATGCAGCTATTCCATGTTCCTAAACCAGGAGCTCTCCGCAAACTGGAGGATGTGCAGGATAGTGCATCACTATCAGGAAGGTTTTTTTCAAGAGGAATGAGCTCCAGCAGGTAATTCTAGTTAGTGCTGTAGTAAAGATGTCCTTAGTTTTCCATCCCAAATGGAGATTCTCATCTGACAAAGTTCTTGCAGGGTAATTCCTGCATTTAGAGGTCTAAGAAGTGGGACAGAACAAGTCTGCAATAGAGAGGAGTTCCTGCATCTTCTAATCTCTTGCTCTTGCAGAGAACTGCTGTGAAATTCAATTCTTACAGCTCCAGAAGAGTAAGAGAGCAAAACTTTCACAAGCTAAACCTCACCCTTACCAATGAGACCTTCCTTTGTAGGTCTGAGAGCTTAACTCCATGAAATTCCAAGGAATGTCTGTGAAGTATGTAAAAAGGATTACTATAACCTTAGCTGAACTAAGGTTGAGAGGTTAGAAACATGGAAAGAATAATTTCTGTGAATTGTTAGCAAAGAAGATAAGATGTGCAAAAAAAAAAAATCTCTGTAGTGTTGGTTTTTTAAATCAGTTGCTTTGTTCTTTCTATTTTGACATATCTCTGGAGAAAAAAAAAAGTCTGAACACCACTGGAGTCCTTGAAAGAAACTGTTAATATTTTTCTGGTATTTTTTTAAGTGGGCACAGTTCTACATACACACTGCTGGATACTTGTTGCTGGGATACCATCTTGAAAATTCTTTGTATTATAAAGTAGATCCTTTCTTTAGTTGGGATAAAAGAAAGAAATATGCTGTTGATCATCCTGGAAATAATATTTGAGAAGCTAAGTGCTTAAGAAGCATGAAACTCTGAATCTCATAAAAGTAACCAAGTAGAAGAAAAACAGTTCTTTGAGTCCTTTGTGTTCCTGTTTATCTGAATAAATGAAATGCTTAACTTTCAGCTCCCAGCTTTTTTGCTTCATTGTACTGCAGGACAAATTGAATTCTCATAATCTTTGGAAGAGCACTGGACCTCCAGCAGTGTATTTATGTTTTCATAAATATCAGGGAATCTTGTTCAGCAAAATAACACCAAATTATTCAGAGAATTCATCACGTTGATGCTTATGGAAATGCAAAAGTTTTTGAGTTTGGCATCTGATTGTCCTGTGATTTTCAGAAAATTTTGATTGCTTTTGGATAGTGATGATTTAGAGGTTTTCTTGTTGTTGCTGCTGGTTATTTTTGTTGTTTTTACTCAAAAGTGCCTTAAGTAGACTTGAAAGAACTTCATTTTAGTCACCTGCTTGGCTGTGAAGACTGGTTTCTGATTTCTAGTTAATGTGGATGTTGACAGTGAAGCACCAGTGAGCTTGACTGGTAACTCACAACAACCAATTATTGACTCCTGCCTGTGCAAATACTCTGAATTAAGCTGTTGTGCCACCAGATATGTAACAGAATGGATACAGATGTTATAAAAACAGGCAGATTGCCAGAGAAATCATAAATCAGCAGTGCTTGAAATTAGTAAGGAGTCTTCATCCCTGAATAAAATTGAATGCCAGTATTCAGCAAAGCCAGAAATTGAGGGATGCTCTCTCTTCTGATACACAAAGTTTGTGATTTGTTCCTTGATCTCCAAAAAGGAGATGAATGCAATAAGTTTTGTGGGTGGTTCCACTTCAACGTGGCTCAGGCCAGGATGAGGAAAGGGACAGCTTATTTTAATCCTTTTCAGCCAGAAAACTTTTGGAATTCAAATAAAAGTCTCTAAGGGTGTGCCTGGGGTGACAAATGCTTGCAACAATACTTCCATCTAGGTTTCTGTGTTTTTTGGCCCACTAGTTACATCATTTTTAAGGAATAATTAGTTATTTTAAAATTCTGTCTTTATTCCAGAAGATTTTTATTGGTTGTTCAGCTGTAGATTGTCTTTGTGCAAATATGTGCTGGGTGTTAAAGCATATTTCCTGTGAACCAAGTGGAAAATAAAAGGTTGGATCTCAGATTATCAGAAGAGACCTGCATTTTGTTCAGTGTTGAGTACCTTCTACTAAAGGAAAAAAATATAATAGAGCAATGTGAGACTGTAATTTTGTGGTAATTACAGAAACAACATCTAACATACCCTTAGGAGAGAAGAGTAGTAGCCTGTTGAATAGGGATTATAGACAGAGGGGACAGAAGAGAGGAGCTTTGACAAGAAAATCCTCAAGCTTTATGAATCCTAGCCCTTAAGAAAAGGTGAGTGTCAGTCAGCAGTCTCACTCTGAACCAAAAGTGCTTCAGCTTGCCACCCAGTTCTGCCTTGCCATTGTCTGTCATGTGAAAGAGCTATTTCCATCCTCCAGCATGAGATTACAAACTTCTCCACCCACCTTTGCTGTGGATTTAGTGGTTGTGCTGTTGGTGGCTTCCCTGGTTCAGCATGAGGTTGTTTTGGCTGGGTAAGTTTTTCAAACTAAATTACCCTGCAGCTACTTGCCAAAAAAAAACAATAAAAAAATCCAAGGATCTAATGTCTGGTGACTTTAAACCAGCAAAACCTGGAGATGGACACCCAGGTGGAGCAGGGTCTGGTTTGGTCTGCACTTGCATGCAGAAAAGTTGAGCAAAAGGTGACTGAACAAAAACTTCTCATGCTCTGTGGGCTTCCTAGATGAAAGAAGAGATAAAGTGAGGCCTCTGGGATTCATTTATTAATTTATTTTAATGTAAAACAGGAAAAAGGTGGAAAAGTTTCCTTCTGGCTAACAAAGGCTTGAATCAAGACTTCTGGTTCCCTTGGCAACGGTGTGAAACAGGCAGAATAAATAAAAGCAACTCTGTCAGCAGCTTGTTCCTCAAATGACCAGGTTAAACAGCATCAAAAAGCAAATGCCTTTGTACCAAAACTGCAACACCACATTACAATTCTCCTCCTCCAGGTTATCAGATTATTTTGGAGTTGTGGACAGGCATTTCATGTAGCCATGTTGCTCCCAGTCACTGCTTCATAGCTTTTGCTAAAGGTAGTTCCCATGGAGGAAACTCAAAAATTGCATTTTTTTTTATATTTAGATTTTAGTACTTGTATTTTATTTTCTGTTTTCCTTTTGTTTTTATTCCTTTGTCAAGTTTCCTCCACACAAAATACAAACCTTTGTGCCATTTTCTTTTCTTGATGCACACTGTGAGCACACTGCTACTGTCCTATGCTTAAAAAAATCTTTGCACCTTCTTTGGGTTCCTCATTTCTTCCCAAAAGCCATTCCTGTCACCTATAAGCCTGTGGAGCTTGAAGGAATTACATGCAAATAGGAGGGAAAGCTCTTGAGTTTCATGCATAGAGCTGTTTCCCTTCTCCAACCCAGTTAAAACCAGCAAAATTATTTATCAATTTTTTTTTTCCCAGAGAAAAGGCAGCAGGTATAACAGGGATGCTGAAAGTATTAAGTAAAAGTAGGATTAAATGTAAAATGCTTTTAGTTGTAAGAAAAAGATGCTGGAGAGCATTTTAGTGAATTTCTGTACAAGTCACATCTCCCAAGGTGTGACACGGAGTGTATAGGACAAAGATAGATTGAAAAACATCACTATGTGAGTCTTGCCCAGAATCACTCTATATTGAGCCCCTTCAGAAAGGGAAAGAAAATCTTTCTGCTGCTGTCAGAGAGGAAGAGTATTAATACTGACTCAGTGACCCAGTTTGTTCCCTGGTTCTTTGAAGGCTTTGGAAAGCTGAGTGATGTCTTTCTCCTCTGTAATGCTACTGTTTTACTCCCTGAAGTAGGTAGGTTCAACCCCACTGGGATCAAGGTTGGAGGCTGGATGTGGATTATGGTACCTATTTGTGTTATAGATAATATAAAGGAAGACATATACTTTTTTTTATCTTCACAGGTGCTAAGAGAAAGATCCTTATGAAAACTAAGATGCCGGATTTATTTATTTTTAAAGATGAGCTCTTTAAGCTCAAGGGAATTTCTTCTTCTGTAAAATCTGGGCTCCTCTAGGTTGCAGGAGTGGGTAGTGAGCGATCTGTTTACAAAGAATCTATAAAAGTGTTATATTGTTCCTTTTTCTTTTCTTTTTTTTTTTTTTCCCCATTTTGCAGAATGATTCAATCCCTCAAGACGACTTCACACCAGATGTGTACAGGGTGTTCTTAAACAACCTCTGCCCTCGGCCTGAGATTGACCACATCTTTTCCGAGTTGTAAGAAGAGATGTTTATTTATTTATTCTTTCCCCTTCACTGATTTTTTTCTGGACTGGGGATGCCAAAAGCAGGTTATTTAGACTTATAGCACCATGCAGTGGTTGCCACAAACAGATTTCAATGTCAAGCAGGGCTGTTACTTAGCCTTGGGGGAAGGATTACTTCTCTCCCAAGCTTTTGCTTCTGTTTCTAGAGACTGGAGCTTTAAAGGAATTTGCTCCTCGAGGAGCAGAACTGCTGGGTCTTGTTCTTTTGTGTGGATTAGGATAGTTTAGGTTTGAAATTATAGGGAAAACAGTTACAAGCAATACAAGTTCTAAGCAATAACAGCATGCAATAGGCATGACAGTGTGTATAATCACCCCCAAAAGCTTCATTAAGAGTTGCAAAAAATGCAGTGATTTTTAGGATTTGTGCATCATGAATTCACACCATTAAATTAAATTAGCAGCCAGCTACAGCTGATTTCCCACATTCAGCTACAAGCTATATAACTTGTGTTGCTTCTACCCCTTGCAGCAAGTTGTACTTTGCAGTTTCAGCACAGCCTGAACAGTGGAATCAGAAAATGAGGCACTAGAAGAGCCTCATTTTCCAAAATACATCCCAAGACCACCAAAGCAATTAGCAAATGCATCTTTGCAACATGGATGTGCTCACATACTGCTCTAGTACTTATTTTCTAGAAGGTTGAGGCTTCATGGGAACTCAGCCTTGACCCAGTCTGTTCCCATTGAACCCAGGATGGACTTCCCATTGCTCTCTCAGAGCAGAATTAGACCAATCCCAAGTGCTGTTGACAACCCCAGGCACATTATCTGGCTTGGAGCCTTCCTGCATCTCCATCATACCCAAATTCTGCTCTTTTTACTATGATAACTTTTTGCTTGCATTGCAGAGTGCCTAGCATATTTTATAAAAATAAAAAAAAAAGGAAAAATCTCAAGCAAATACTGGAATATTGAAGTCAGAGGATGCTTTTACTCAGCAGTAAAAAATAGTAGGGCCACGAATGCAAACAGAGTGTTTGTGGCAAACCCAGGACTGAATCTGATGTCATTTTTCTCTCTTTTTAAATTGCTTTGTTCCAGGAATTCGGAGGAATGAAAAGCTCTGACTCTTCCCATTGATGTCAGCAGTGCTGAACTCCCTCAAAATCTTGCTCCTAGATTTCTGGCAAAGAATATTTGCTGTTGCATGCTGACAAAGTAAATGATTGCAGAGACACAGCAGGGCAATTTTGATGTTGTACCAGAGTTTTAAACTCGTTTTGATTTCACTGGAAAAATTGATCAAGGTTTCAGTACATTGATCAGGATTTCAAGGAAATTTATGCTTTTTCTGTGCTTTTTTTTGAGTACTTTAATGACTTTGCTGTTTCTTTGATTTTTCTGTAGTGGTGCCAAGAGCAAACCATACCTTACCGTTGATCAGATGATGGAATTTATAAACTTTAAGCAACGGGATCCAAGATTAAATGAAATCCTTTATCCACCCTTAAAACAGGAGCAAGTTCAAGTACTGATTGAGAAGTATGAACCCAACAGTAACCTAGCAAAGAAAGGTCAGTGCTTCTTATATTTTTGCTGTTCTGGGTTTCTGATTTAATGCAAGATTATCCTATGGCACATGCTAAAACAAAATTTGATTCAGAACCAAATTGCATTTTCAACTTTCTCCTTTTGGTTCATACAAGTCTCTGAGACATTGTGTGGTGCATTTTTAAGTCTATTTGGTTGGGATTAATTCAGCAAGGATGATTCTGTTTTCAGCATTTAATTTTCAGTCTGTGTAATTGATAGTTTAGAATGGTTGCTTTAGTTTGCAAACTTCAGTAGAAACCTTACTAGCACAAAGACTATTTACCAGTATCCAAAAATGTAAAGTTTAAAGGAAACAATTGCTGGCATTAAAGCTGTAATGATGATAATTCTGTCATTTAAAAACAGGAATAGTGCCAGCACTCTGCTTTCTGATAGAGTGATACACAAAGTGAAATGTGAGAGATGCTTGAGTGTGTTTCTTGTGATAATCACAGAAAATTCCCTCTTGGAAATCTCGAGTGTTGTCAGGGCTTAACTGGGCATTTGGCCAAAACCAGAGCTACAGCTTCTGCTTAGATCTCTCCAGATTTTTTTTCTACCACCACAAGAAGTCTTAAAATAGCCTTGAATTTGTGTCTGCATCCTCTCTTACTCCAATCTGCATATTGTAATGGTTATTCCAGCTTTTAATGTCTTTATACCTCAAAATTTTATGGGCATGGTTATATCCTGGAAAAACAGATCTAGTAAGACAAAAAACCTGCTTTGGTTCAGAGATTTTTGGATCTAGAGGAAAGACAATGACACTTTCCAAAAGTCTGGAGGTTCACTGAAGGTTTCTCCCTGGAAGCTGCCTGAACTTGATGGTTTCCTGAAGGAAACCTAAGGCTCTGGATGCCACAATGTTTGTCTCAAGGTTAAATTTCTCATCAGGCTTCTTGTTTTTCATGTCCATAAAAATTTAGTGTTTCTAGAGGTTCTGAGGGAGGATTAAATGCTGCTTCTTTGTCATATTTAAGTAACTCTCCTTAGACATCACTGAGGGCACCTGCATGAATAGATGAAAATTCACTGTGTCCTCTGTGTAAATATTACTCTGGGCTTGTCTTATTTCATATGAGCAACAGAAAAGTCTGGTACCTAAAAGATCATTCTTATTGTCCAAATATTGCAGCTTTATATAAAATAAATACAGGATTAATGGGGTACAGAAAGAAACAAAGGAGCAGTGTAGGGGACAAGTGAGTAATGTAACAAGGCACATGAAGCAGAAGTGATGGTGTGAGAGAATTACATGATAAGGATGGGAAATGGAGTTGGAGGTAGCCTAAGGATGACTTCATTGCTCTTGTGCCAGGCAAATGAAATTAAATAGTTGGAGTAGCTCTGCAGAGTTTTGGTTCAAGAAACAAGCCAGATCTGACAACATGGTATATGATTTGTTCTTTCTTGGCAATGAGAAGTTACTCCTTGGAAGTCAATCTCAGATATGGGTCCAGAACAGAAGAAAAAAACATAAAGAAACCTAAAAGTTGTGATTAATTACTTCTTTTGAGTAATGAGTGATTTGAAGTACTTTGTGGTGGTGCAGACTGCAAAGGTTCATTTGCAAGAGTTAAGTGATATTAATTGCCAGCCTTTGTGCCAGTTAAATCCATTTTTCTTCAGATTCTTCTGGAGTTTGAATATTTACAGCTGCTCAGTGTGATATTCTATAATGCCACAAGGCCTGCCTTTCTGATCTTTTACAAAGTTTGACCAGATATGTATAATATTCCTTTTTTTTTGCCATGTGTGAAGTAGCAAAGATGCAAACATAAGCTGAACACTTTAAGTAGAATTAAAAACATTTATGCTGTGGGAGTCAGATTCATGTTTGCAACATGCAGAATATCCTTACCCCTTGCTGTAGTAAATCATTTAAGAATACATTTAACTTTATAGGTGGTGTGGGAAGAGAGAATAGTTATATACATTTTCTTATGCTCCTTATTAATATTTATTCTGTATTGAAGCAAATTTTCCATGATTGCCTGTTTTTAAGCACTGTTGAAGTGAAATTTCTGGGCAGTTTCTGCCCATGAAACTGGGCAACTTCTGAGAGTAAGATGTATGTGCTTCTTGTCAATCAATTTTTTATAATTGATATTATCTTCAAGTAAAATTCCCAATTTTATTTTAAAATCTTAAATTCATAAAATAGAAACTGAATCAGGAACAGCTTGACTCTGCTCCCACTGCCTCCCTCCTTGGACAGTTATGGAACTTCACTCATCAAATTATATCTTCTGATTTCTCTTCTAACTGGATTGATTATCAGTGTGGATCCACTATACAACAATATTCTTCTCTTATAACTAACTAAATGAATTTCTAAAGAAGCTTATACTATCTCTCAACTCATCACAGGCTTTTGTCATCTCATAATTCCACATGCCTCTGGTTGCCAGTATAGCCTTTTTTTCTCTACTTGTTACAGCTGAATTTTAGGATTTTGAAGGTGCTGTACATTTCTGTAATAGTTTTTTTAAATTTTTCAACATGACACTTGAGGTAAAATCAAGTAGCAACATGCTTAAAACACTGTCCATGTTCCTGCTCATCATGAATGTATTTTTAGGTGCTGTATTTCTGGGATTCATTCAAGCTTTTGCCACATCAGCAGGTGCTCAGGCATCTTACATAGGTTCAGCATCTGGAGTAGTATTTTACTAAGAGTGAGGCAAGCTGTTGTGATAAATGCTTGGTGTCACATAGTGAAGGAGATTAATGTGCTCTGTATAGCTCATTTCCTTATCAGGTAGAAGCAGAAGGAAGTTCCTGGTACAGCTGAGCAGCCTCTTGCTGACAGGAAAACAATGCTGGGGAGCTGGTAGTCCTGGTTATGTAGCATCTTATAGGTTGGTATTTTGGGGTTGTAAAGCATTAGTGTTGAGTGGCTCTAGAAATGCTAAATGTATTCCTTCACAAGTTACCATATTCATAATGTCTATTAATAAATCAGTTGCCAAGTGATTGATTGACTGATTGGGAATTTCTTTGCTCAATTTTATTTCTAAGGAGGCTTGTAAAAAATTACACTGCTCAGGATGTTGTTCATTATGGATATGAGAAGGAACATCAGTGCTGAGTTTTTAAGGTTTGTCTCCTTGTAGTGTTGAGGCTCCTGGGTACAATAGTCCTGATTTCTAGAATTATGTGACATTTACCATTTGCATTTGCCAAAAATTCTGCAAATATTAAGAGAATCATAGACTGGTTTGGTTGGAAGGGACCTTCAAGATCATCTAGATCCAACCCCCTGCCATAGGTAGGGACACCTCCCACTACATCAGGTTGCTCAGTAACTTAGTCTAGCCTTGCCTTAGTTGTTCATGACTCAAAAATACAACTCAATTCTAAAATTTTCTAAGCTAAAAAGGAGCTTTGAGAGCTCAAATCTCAGTTAAACCTTTGATTCTGGAACCAGTGAAGTGTTTTGAAAGCCACTGAGTAACATTCATGGCTCTAGGGGCATCCAGTGTCCCATAAAGACACTAAGCATGTAGGAACAAAACTATACTCATGTACCAGAATAGAAATGAAAGATGCAAAATCAAGGCTTGCTAGGGAAAAAGACATGAAAAGATGAAATTGTGCTCTAGTAATAAAATATATGCTTCCCAGTTTCCTCGTTGGTGAGAACAAGACAGGAGTAAGGTGGTTATTAGCTGTTATTTTTAGTGTTTTTTTATTAAGAGTGGCTGTCTCAACTGTAGTGCAAGCTTTAAAAATGGAGTCTGAAAGTGCTCTGGAGATTTTCCTGGCCAATGAGTCTGTACACCAGATTGTACTTACTAGGAGCCATATTTGACAGAAGTAATAGCATAAAGTTGTTATTTTTTTTCCCTCTAAGTATTCATTCATTAAAATAATCATAGAATAGAACCAGAGAGTGGGTTGAGCTGGAAGAGAACTTTCATAACTCTCCCTGTTTAATTTTAAAGGACCAAACATTAAGATCTACAAAGAAGAATGTTCCTTATATATTTCCACAGTGTTTCTTTCTCCAGATTTTCTCAACTGTATCTATTTGGAAATACATTTTCTTTACTTATAGTTAGACAAGTGTTAAAAGGATAACAGGGAAATTAATTCCATGATTCTCTTTGGATTCAAGCACTAATTCTAGTTTTGTAGTGCACATTTATTGGCAGCTGTTCTGCTGGGGAGTTTTTTAGGTAATAAAATTAACTGAGCAATTAATATTAATTTAAGATTTTATAAGCATTTCCTACATGTGCTTTTTTTCATGGCAGCCTTCACACTAGACCATATTCACTTCAGTATAAATGTGTTTTTCCACCCTTACACATCAATATATTTTCAAACATTTTCATTCCACCACATTAAATTCACCTTTTAGTAACCACTTAAGGATAATTACACAATGGAGTGTTTCAATGGCAGAAGAGGGTCATTTCCTAGGTAACAGATTTTAGTGGGGAAAACAAGTCTCCTGCAACTGTGGCCACACTTTTAAGACATACTTCATCATACTAAAAGGATGAATTCTGAAATATAAACTATGAAATGAAATTATGGAGGTTTCTGGCACCAAAACATTTGTAGGAAGTGTTACAAAATGGTCAAAATCATTTGGCCTCCTAACTGTAACACTGGAAATTAAAAAAATTAGAAAAAAATCCCTTGAACTTTGGGTTTTTCAGGGTTTTCCAGTATTCTGGTTTTTCAGGGGTTCTCAGCATCATTTCTCTTGCTAGATTCCAGTCAAAACTTGTTATTCTTTGAAATTTATAAGTTGTCAGCAACAAGTGCAAAGGTAGCTTGCCATTAAGCCTTTTTTAAACTATTTTTATATATATTTTTATATATATATATGCAGCAATTGCTAGTATGAATAATGCATCACCATAAACAAATTAATGGAAACAAGACTTGTCAAAATTAATTTGCAGATTGCATTTCTCAGATGCACTGTTTTCTTTTTGATGGCTTGTTTTTTAGTTGCTAGTTAAGCTGTAAAATTCATTTCATATCCTTGTGTTGTTTAGAAGGTTGCACCTCAAGTGAAAACCTAAATGTGGCAAAAGTATTTTGGATCTTTGTGTTATTTGGAAAATTGCACCCCAAGTAAAACACTAAATGTGGAAGAAGTATTTTAGAATGAAAAGTCCTCAATTATGAGGATTTTTGGTATCTGCTTTATAGGTAAAGTGCTTAATCTTTTTAAATTAACTAACAATTAGATCACAAAATGACATGGTGATGGGAAATAGTAAAAATGGATTTTGCAACAGTGAAAATAGACACAGTAGTATCTGTCTTGGTGTAAAAATGGAAGGTTTTAGCTTTTATTCTCTGGTTGTATTTTAAAAATGTAGGAGCTGGATGTGAGACCCATGTGCTTTTATGCATAGAGTTAGTTTTTGCTCTGGGCACTAGAATTAATGAAAATGTCAAAAATATATTTAGGGTTTCGGGGAGGGAAAATTTCCTAATCTTCTGTGCATAATAATACAGATACTTGGAAAAAAACATGAGTTTTGCCAGAAATGGCTTTTTGAGATGGGTGTCTGGTACTTGGAATAGCTTCAGTGATAGCAGTGAAACAGATAGAATTATTGTGGAATTATATCTTCAAAGATGAAGAGAATAAATTATTCACAGTAATGTTGAGTTCATAGTCAGCACAGACCTGGGTTAACTCATATGGAAAGTGAACATAGCAATGAGTCTCGTCCTGGAATCCTGATGGACCATCTGATGGCCACAAGGTTAAACTGTATGTTCTGACATAGAACATGGATGAAAGAAGGTGGAGTGACAGGACCACAAAACAAACCTGGGTAGTGGTTTTGGTGCACATTTAGAGTTGCAACATTGCCTTCAGGTAGAACTTTTGCTCAAGGCTAAGAAAGAGAGTCATGCTACAATTCTGCATTTCAAGGGAATTCAGTATTTTTCTGCTGCTGCCTTAGACTCAGCCTTAGACTATCAGAGCCCATAAATAGAAAACTTTTTCTAAAGCAGCTTCTTTGAGCATGTTGCTGTTTTACTGCCTATTTTAAGGAATGCAGGGAGATAATTATAGCAGTGGGCTTTATTATTTGAAGATGACCATCAGATAAAATTCACTTCTGCAAACATAAAGCAGCATAGACTCAAGAGCTGAAGGGAAAAAATGTAGATAATCTTGGAATAAATATTTTGGGGCTTGACTGTTCATTAGGACTGCTGCAAATGTAGAGTTTTGCAGCTGCTAAGGGCCCTTGTGGACAAGGGGGGTGAAGGCTGCTGTGATCCAGTGGGCAACATCAAGAACTGGTGATAGAAGAGTGTAGTTTTCATGGCTGCATCACAAATACAATCATTCACATTTCAATATCAACTTTGATGTGCTATTTTGTTTTTTTTTTTCCTAAAACTCAAATCAATAGACATATCCAATCTCTTCCTTAAGGAGTTTGCAGTAATTTGTGAATTTTTCAGTATCTGTGGGGTATCTGTCATAGCAGGGTTGTTAATTGGGGTATGTCCCCTACTATAATCCATCCAATGACCATATGAGGTACCTTTTGTGTAATGTCAGTAATGATCTACTCTCAAACAATATCCTTTAGCTGGAATATGACTGCTGCCTATAAATTCAGAAGTGCTAAACTCTGAGGAGAGAGAAAGAAGTAGTAATCTGAAGGACAATGTTGGCAGAAGAACACAGTACTACCCTTGAATAAATTTAGGCTGGAAATTAAGGAGAAGTTGCCTAACTTTATGGCTCTGGCACAGCCAACCAGAGGTAGTAAAAATGGCAGAAGAAGCAATTGCTACTAAAATAGAGCTCAATTTGTTCATGAAAGGGATTGTCAAATGCAGTGACTGCAGCTGCAGGACCAAGTTTAAGGAACAGACAAGGAAGTCCATTTAAAAGGACTAAAGTCACTTCTCTTACAGTTTATTTGCAGAGCCATACCTTTATTCTTTTACAGCTTGTTTTAATATTAATCTCTTCTTCAACTGGCAGAATTTCTGGAAGTAAAATTATTAACCATAAAGGGTTTTTCTAGGTTTTTTTCCCACCTGTCACACACTCACACTCTACTGTCTTCCCAGAGCAGTATTTTGGCAAGTGCATTAATAGCTTATGCAGAGAAGTACTGATCCAGAGAAAAAAGGATGTATTTTTAGATGTCCTTTAATGCAACTTAACAAATGGAAGTAAGCCAACACTTCAACATTTAACATTCTACAGAGCATGTTTTTTTCAGAGGTTTGGAAAGAGGGTGACATATTCCAGTGGTGTCCCTCTTTCAAGTTCTGTCAGAAATAACTGCAGTATTGCTGGGAGATTAATGGTATTTTTATCTAGTTTAAAATCTTTAAGCTTTAGCTAGTTGTCTGCCTGTCTTAGAAATCTGGCACGTGGTGAAGTATTCATTCCAGGGCTGGCTTGGAACTAGCATGAAGGTGGTTTCCTGGTGTTTTTATAGATTTTATTTGATCTAAACTATCTTCCTTCTTGTATCCTGTAAGGTGTATGCTGTCAGAAATTATTTCTTCATAGCCTCTGTGCTGAAAAGTCAAGAGTTGCTAACAAATGGACTTGTGTCTGTAAAACTAAGTGACCCTACAGACTTTCTGTCCACTAATTTTTGGTTTTAGTTGCCATTTAGACTCAAAATTTTTCATTAATATCAAGCTTGAGATGTCTTCTGGGGCTCTTCCATGTAGTTTCCCATATTTGCCTTTGCTTCATTTGTCTTGATGCAATGGGTGAGATCTACACAGGTTCCAGGGACCTTCTGGATCATTCTCTGGACCTCAACTGATGTCCAGAGCAGTAAGTGTGTTTGCTGTGAACAGGAATTTTGATGGGAAATTAGATTTTGAGGTCAGAGTTCCTTGACAACCCAAGAATGCATCTCTGTATTATCTTGAAATGTAGACTGAAATCAAGACATGGATTTTTTTTAATAGTCAATTCCCCCCATTCTTGGATGAAAATCTGGAAGCCAGTAGCTGAGACTTGCTAATGTAAGGGCTGCACAAATCAGGCCAGCACACTTTTAAGCAAAATTGAATTTGGACAGGGAACAAAAGAAGGAAAGAAAAAAAGCAGAAAAGTTAATGCCTGCCAAGGAATAATCTGCAGTCCCACGTGGTTCTCTAGCTAATTTTAGATATAGCATTTCCTCACAGTCCAATTTGAAGATGATGCTGATCACTCTGCATTGATCTTGAGACATAGGAGGGATTGATTCCTTATCTGCACCAGTGTGGGGTTTTACCCAGCTCCTTAAAAATTACTAAATATTCAGATATGTGCATATATATCTGTCTGCTGATGTTTTAAAAGCTGGTTTTATTTAAAGAAAGCTGTCTGTGACTGAAAAGAGAGAATGATAACTGGTTGATAGCTCATATAGGGAGTTGGTCATGCATGAACTGTAACACAGAGGGGTTTGATTCAAGATATTGGGCACTTTTGTTAATTATCTTATGTATATGCTACATTTATTTTTTCCTATAAATAAAATAACAGTCTGTAGTATAACAGGTTCCAATAATTGTGCTCCTTAACATTTCTATTGACCAGACTCTGAATTGTGACTCTGCTCTGTTACAGCAGAGATTATTAAAGGTGCTGTAGAGAGGCTGAAAGCTATTAACATATATTTGTTTCTAACACTTAGATTTTGAGAAAGAAAAAAATGTTGAGTGTCTAAAATCTTCACTCCCAGTGTGTTTTTTACAGTTTTCGAGTCCTACTAGAGATAAATTCCTGAATGTTAGCCTGTAAGGGTGTTTTCAAACACCCTTCTTTGTTGGGTGTTTGAAAAGGACTGAAAAAACTTCAAAGAAAATAAACAAATAGCATGCTCAACATTCACTGGTGACTTTAAGATCTTATTAAAATGGATGGCACATGCCAACAGACACAAGTGAGGTTTGGAAACTTTTGTTTCTTCTGAGGTGACATTCCATCTTTCTTTCTTTTTGAGATGGCAGTGTCCTTGAAGTGCTCCCAGAGTTTTTATTCTGATTGAAAATGCTCTTTATCATAAAGAGATGGACTGATACTTGGCATGTAGGAAATATTTCCTCCCTAAACTAACAGCAGAGGTACCTCTTCTATAACCTATTCAGAAAAATGAGTTTCTGTTTCCAAAAAAAAGTATCTGGTTTTAGCTTTCTATGTACAGATGATTGAATGGATATGATAACTTGATTAGAATCATAGAATGGTT
>VZTY01023353.1:0-15159 GCA_013400935.1 Turnix velox | reverse complement strand
CAGCCTGTGCCAGGCCTCTGCCAGCCTCCAGGTAAAGAAGTTCTTTCTCACTTTCAAATGGAACTTCCCATATTTGAGTTTGTGCCCATTACCTCCTGTCCTGTCACTGGGCAGCACTGAATACAGACTGAACCCATCCTCCTGACACCCACCCTTTCAGTATTTATGAGCATTTATAAAATTTCCCTCCCCCCCCCACCTTTTTTTTTCTGTACTGAACAGACCAAAGTCCCTCAGCCTTTCTTCATAAGAGAGATGTTCTAGTCCCCTAATCATCTTTTTGGTTCTTTGTCCTACCCTTCCAGCAGTTCCCTGTCCTTAAACTGGGTAGTTCAGAACAGGATCCAGTGCTGACTGAGCATCACCTTATATATGGGGGTTGCTCAGTCCCAACAGGCACTTTGAGTGACCTGGTCTTCTGCCTGAATTTCACTTGATTAGGATATCTTCCTAGCTATCACAGCCATGACACAGACAGTGGCTTAACTTTGTGGTTAAGCTGCACATAAATGACAGCTTCTGCTGGTAGGTAAAATATGATTTATTAAACTTAGAATCCATAAAACTAGGCTGGAAAAAGCATTTCAAAGTAGAGTAAACTACTTCATCCAGGTGGACTCATCACAGGAGGAAAATATATGGCCAAGTTATAGTTTCTAAATTCACTGTATCCTGTAGCCACTGTTACTTGCTGCTGCTGAGCTGTTTTCTGGGCATACTGGCTGGGCTGCATTATGCTGAAAGTATGTGTTTCAACCAAGAAGAGAAAGGTTTTGTTGAAGCTAGGCAGATCTGCCATGGAGAAAATGGTCTTGTGCAGCAGAGAGCTGTCTGTCACAAAACCTGGAAGCGGTCCACAAATGAAAGCAGTCTGAAATGTCACTGAAACATCACAGGGAGGCAGCAGATTTGTCCTGTGGGTGTCATTAATTCCAAGAATCACATCCCACAGGCTACAGAGGTGTGAAACAGAAAAGCATCTATAGCTTTAGTCATGGACACTGACCTCTGAATCCACACAGACCTTGCAAACGCAGCCCAAAGCCAACAAAGCACAGGTTTCTCTCTACACCAACTGGACTTAACGTGTCTGCCTAAAATCATTCGCTGAATAGGAATTGTCTTCAGAAAAAAATTAGATACAGTATAAAAGACTGTGCCTTCCCCTGGCATCTTTAGATTTCACAGTTTAGAAATCTTGAGAATGTCTTAGGAGAATAATAAAGATAAATAGTAAAACATCAGACACAGAATGTTCTGCTGGGACTGTGCTCATGCTTGTTGGCCTATGTTTTCAATTAACTCCATCATGGAGCAATGGAAGCTGTCCAAAGATTTACATAAATAACAAATACAATGAAAATTACAGATTTCCTGGAGTGTTTTAATTTAACATTAACCAGACATGTCTGCAATAAAGGCTAAATTAAAAGTGTGGTGCCTTAAGCAGGGAAACCATTTAAAATAGAGAACTTCCTATCTAGAAGGAATATGCCCCAAGAGGTTCATATGCTGGATTGTAACTATTCAACATGGCAAATATTTGAAATGCCTTTAGCCAGGTAAAGCCCTGTGGTGCATTCATCAGACATTGCTTATTAGGTTCCCCAAGGGATATATATTTATTAAATGTTCACATTAGCATTACCTGTGGTGCCTGCTCAGGAGCAAAATCTATCGAAATGCAATTAATTGTTCTTGGAGCAGGCATCCTTCTGTTCAGTTTGCTGACAAGTGCTCCAAGAGTGCTCTTTGCTCACAAACCTCACAGAAGTTGCACAGCAACTGGGGAGCTCGTGTTCAATGGGAAAGCAGACACAGAAATAATCTGGTGGGATTCATGCTTTCTCTAGCAGTCAGGGAAGCTGTGGCTGCTGTGAAGGAGGGCTGGGGGTACCCACACATGCCAAGGAAAAAGAAACAGGAGAGAAATTACTGCCTGCAAAAAAAGTGAGGGCAGGGGTTGCCCTTCCCCATCACTTCACACAGCAGGGAGGTAATTTTGCCCCTCTACTTGGCTCTGGGAGAATCCCAACTGGAGTTACTGTGTCCACTCAACATTAAGAAGGATATTGAGCTGTTGGAGGGGGTCCAGAGGAGGGCCATGAAGATGATGAGAGGGCTGAAGCATCTCCCTTCCAAGGACAAGCTGAGGGAGTTGGATTTGTTCATCCTGGAGAAGAGAAGTCTCAGGGGGGACCTCATAGTAGCTTCTCAATACCTCAACGAAGGAGGCTACAGAAAGGCTGAGGTAGGACTTTTGCATAGAGTCCAGGATGGCAGAACTAGGAGTAATGGATGCAAATGGGAAGAGGGGAGATTTAAGCTGGAGAGAAAAAAGCTCTTTCCTGTGAGGGTGGTGAGGTACTGGCAGAGGTTGCCCTGGAGGTATTGGGCTGGAACTGGATGAGGCACTGGGCTAGAACTAGATGATCTTGGAGGTCCCTTCCAACCCAAACGATTCTGACTCTGATTCTAAAAGGCCAAGCAAGAGCAGGGCCTGAGAGAGATTCAGCTGGGCCCCCAGACTGCTGGGTCTTATTGTTGCATAAGCACAAAGGGAAAAACATTTAATTTCACAAGAATTTGAAGGTTTAGATGAATTTTTGTACAATTGGGAAGAAATAGTAAGGTCTAGGCAGGCACTACTTTGGAGATTCATTTTCCCTACATGTGTCTCTACATGGGATTGCTATTTTGTGTGAAATTATTTTCCTAAATAATTGCATATCAGACTAGTCATATATTTTGCACTGAAATTTGGGACATTATACACTGAAAAATGGACAGTGTACTTTAATAGATTTGTGTAATTAATTTAGATCCAGTAACTTCTCGTAGAAAACAATCTCACTGTGTCTGTTGAGAGGCTGGGAGGTCTGCAAAGGGGCTGGACTAGATGACCACTGAAGATTCCTTCCAAATCAACACATTCTATGATTTTAAGCTTCTATATTATTTTTATTCTTTTTTTTCTACCTCCCTGTACTTCATTTTTAAGGAGATTTGGATAACACCAAATTGTGTTTTTATCCTGGAAATTCATCAGTTCCACTTCCTCCTTCTTCATCTGAAATCACAAGTTGCTGACTGTGAAATTCCTCATGATGAAAGAAAGAATGTTTGCACTGAAGCAATTAAAAGGAGGAACATATAAAGCCAGAATGGAGCATCAAGTTTTCAAGCAAATCAATATACTGTGCTTTAAGGTAAAAAAAATAGATTTTTAACATGAGAAATTCTGACATAGTAATTTCAGAATTTTCATTTATAATACATTACAAAATTTATTTACAAATAGAATATAGGCAAACTCTATCTTCTCCCTTCTGAAAATGCATGAGAAGTTATTCCAGTACTAAATTACTTCACCATAAACTTAATTATAGGGCATGGTTTCTTGGATTGTACTTTCTTCTCTTTAGTACATTGCCTGAATAACTTACTGATCCCACAGCATATAAATCATGCATTAAAACTTATTTTCTTCATTCCTGTTTAGCCCATATGGTAGAAAATAATTGTTAAAAGTTCCACAACAGGATTCTTAGACTTCCTTAGGTTTAAAATGTGTTAGTACAAATATTTGAAAGGGTTTTCATTACTACTGATGTATTGCTCAGATCCTTTGCTAATTATAGACAGCTTGTCAAACAAGATTTCCCAAAATGTATTTCAATGCCCTTGGATTCACATGAAGTCCAAGTTAATGTCTAGTGAGGGAGGAAAGATTAAACTTTAAGGCCTGTCTTGACATCTGAAATTGCAAAATGATATATGGGAGACGTTAAACAAAAGCACATTTTCCCTAAGAGCTTCTACTGCTTTAAATTTCATACTTAAAAGATGTGGAGCAGTAAATATTTTAGCATGTACACAGACAAAAGAACAGATCTTCAAGCACACCATTTTCCAGCTGCTACACAAGCTGTTGGAATACTTCTGTGCTTCATTTTCATTGCTGTGAGTTGGGTACTAAATGTTGGACATTCCTCACTACAAAATTAAAGAATTTGGACCCAGAGGACAGAATTATTCGCTGCCTCCATGTAAAATAAGCTGCAATTTCTCTTGCTAGTCAAATGGAGAAGCAGCAACTGAGACGTCATAAACTGGGAAACCCTAAACACAGGAGGTTCCACAGAAATAGGAGAAAAAACTTCACACTGAGGCCAAGAGAACAGTGGCAAGGCTGCCCAAAGAGGGTGTGTGGTCTCTGTCTCTGGAGACATTCAAACCCCACCAGGACTCCTTCCTGTATGACCTGATCTGGGTGTTCCTCTTTGGCAGGGGGATGGGACTAGATGATCTCTTGAGATCCCTTCCAATCCCTGACATTCAATGATTCTGTGAAAGCCCTAAGGCTGTACAAAGGTAAAACTCATGTAAGTGAATGGAAATTCAAGGCAATATTTCTACTGAATTGGTTATTTTTTTCCTTCAGGATGCATACTGGGAAAACTTTTACATTTTGGACATGTACATGTGAAATAGTTGTGATATTCAATTTTTTACCCTCTGATTTCATATTTCCATGAAGAATTTACATTGTCACAACAGAATAAATATCCACAAACAGGCATGTGAGTATTTTCTGATGTCTTCACAATTCGGAAAAATGAAAAACAGACTAATCAGCATTTTTGGTGTATGACCATGTTTGCCAGGATTTAGAACAAAACATTTCCCTGCCAAGCTCTTCTCCTTATCAGGCAAAATAAAATATTCCTACAGAACTGCCAACCAGGTTTTCTTTTTAAATATAATTCAGTGTTTGTGTTACAGTCAAACCCATTCTTTTTAATATGTATCTTCTCATCCTCTCTCCATGTTTCATTACAGATTAAGCCCCGGGTTTAAAGACCATTGAAATCAACGGTAACTTTGCTATTCATTACAAATGAAAAGTTTTCCATTTGAATTACATAGAAGGAGTTAAAATTCTAATATAGTTTGTCCTCCTGTAGAATATGAGGGCAGCCAGTGTCAGATCTGTTAAGAGCTGAGTGCTACTTACCTCTCCCTAAGTTACACAGAGCTGGCCGCCTCCCACTGCAAACAGGTCCCACATGTATTTGAAGGGCTAAAGGTACCTTTTGTTTGTTCTCTCTGTTTATCCTGCAATGCACATAAAGGATGGAATTGGAGAGGTTTCTATAGGCATTGGGAAACAACATGAGCTCCAGTGGCCTAAAAGCACAGGATTCCATTCACTTCAATCAAACTACATACATGGAAGAGCGTTTGAACAGCCAAAGGCTGCACCTTTCTAAATAAAACCCTTCCTCCCACACCGTATCAATCAGCTGAATAGTGATGCAGAGAACTTTCCAGGAAGTTAGTTTAAAGGAATAACTATGTCCTCCAGCTTCCATTTTATTGTTATTTTATCAAATTAATAATTTCAGATTATACCCACTGCAATGCATTCCACTGCTCCAAAATTTCAAGACAACTGTCTGAAACTATTTGGGTTTAATAAATGGATTTCCAAACAGCCAGCAAGGCTGTTGGCAAAGAAAGCATCTGATGTAGAACCTTGATTATCTGGAGCATCAGGTACTAATTTTAAAAATAAAACCACTATTGTGTTTGTTTGGTTTTTTTTTCATATTTTGCAAGGCAGAAAACTAACAGAGATGGTCTTCAGGGATAGACTCAAAAAGCAGCACCACTCACCAGAATGGGAAATACATGCCCTTTGTTTCAGAGGAAGGGTGTACTGTGTGTGCTGGAAGATGAGATAAGATAACCACTCAAACAGCACATTGTAAAAAACACAAGATCATAGCTAGAATTGTGGCTTTGGTCTGCTCCACTTTACAGACACAGCTCTGAGCTGCACTTCCCAAAACAAAAGTATGAGTGAAAAAATTACCCCTTTGAAATGCAATTGAGCCTCTGCTGGTCACAAAGCCCCGAAAAGCCAAACTTAACCGTTTAGGATACTAGTAGTAGCAGTGGCACTATCTGTGTGAGCCTTGTGAGAAGTCAAGTGTCTCAAGCAGCAGCCTGTGCAGAAGCTTCTTGAATCCAGTATCTGCTACATCCTATAGCTGCGTGTGCTGCGGGCAAAGCTCCTACCAGTCATTTGTGCTCTACCATGCTTTCGTTTTGCTAGAGAAGGAGAATTTGGGAGGACTAAGAGCTCCTAAATTGATCTCTTCAGTTGGTTCAACTTTCATGCAAATGAGCTGACACCACCAAAATTAAAAATACTACTTGAGGTAACATAAACTGAAAAGTGAGTGACTTATCTGCATATCTAAAATTAAACTCTTTCAGTTGACCTGTAACTGATGTGACATCCTGAATAATACATGGGGCAATTTCTGCCTGAAGAGGAAGGAGCTGGATGACTCTTATTACAGACAACTTTTCCCTCCATAAAACTCCCTGGATTATGTTTATCCCTTTGCGAAGCACGTTCTGTCACAACATTTGGCCAGTGAATGGACAAGCTTTTTGTCCTGTCTTACACAGCTAAACCAGGAGCATGTTCCTCTGATCACAGCAGCTTTCCAACAGCTGCAATAATTATACAGATGGTGAAGATCATGTTCTCTGCTGATCCATGATTAGCATTGATAATCAGTATCCTATACAAAACATACACTATGTAGGAAATTTACTCCCACAGAAGCAGAAATTATTAGATCTTCCAGAGGGTTAGATTTAGAAGTTCTATATGGCTGAAGTACACTATTCTCATCCTAATGAGTAAGGCAGAGTCATTAAAAAAAAAAAGAGAGAGAGAGAAAAGAATTCTCTTCATCAGAGAAAGTTGTATGGTGAGAGTGGTTTCTGGAAGAGAAGTTTTTGGAAGCATAGAAGGGATCAGCCTACTGTGTTGAGAAGAATAGTGTTTTGCCTACTTTTTTTTTCAGCAAATAAAAATTATTTAATCATTTTACTGTCTTCAGTGTTGATATCTTTGTGTAATGGAAACAGCTTGTAAAATGCTGAACATGGGGAGAGTGCAGGCTGATGTCCACAAGTTTCAATGAAATACTCAGTGTTGTTGTATTTGATAACTGAATATTTGTCTAATGACAGAATGCAATCATTTGCTTCTTCCTCTTGTTTAAGCAGGATTGTGGAGCCTGCATTGTGCAGTGTCCTTGTGTGCCCTCTCAGGTAGTTTTCCAGCATACTTCCAGTCCTTAATACAGTAGTCACTGGCTTTCTGCTTTAACCCCAACTCCTTCAGCCTGTCCTCAGAAGGCAGGTGCTCCAGCCCTCTCATCATCTTCATGGCCCTCCTCTGGACCCACTCCAACAGCTCAATTTCCTTATGTTGAGGGCTCCAATAACTCCAGTTGGGGTCTCACAAGAGCCCAGTAGAGGGGCAAAATCACCTCCCTTGAACTGCTGGTCACACTTCTCTTGATGCAGCCCAGCACTTGGTTGGCTTCTGGGCTGCAAGCACACACTGGCAGCTCATGTTGAGATTCTCATTCACTGACATCCCTAAATCCTTCTCTTCAGAGCTGCACTCAAGACACTCTCCACCCACCCTGTGTCTGTGCTTGGGGTTGCCCCAACCTAGGTACAGGACCTTGCACTTGGCCTTGTTGAAATTCATGAGTTTGGCATGAGCCCACCTCTCAAGCCCATCAAGGTCTCTCTGGATGGCATCTCTTCCCTCTGGTGTTTCACCTCCACCACTCAGCTTGGTGTCACCCCCAAACTTGCTGAGGGTGCACTCAATCCCACTGAGAAGNAGCCTTTCCTCAGAAGGGAGATGCTCCAATCCCTTCATCATCTCTGTGTCTCTGTGCTGGAATCTCTCCAGCAGTTCTCTGTCCTTGAACTGAGGACCTCAGAACTGGACACAATATTCCAGATGTTGCCCATCATTCTAGGCTAAATTATGTGCAGACCACCACAAGTGCCCCTCGAATCCTTGCTCACTGTGATTGCCAACAAATAACAAGGAGATTAGAAGAAGTTAAGAGTCAGTGGGACACAGCAACATAGGGACAGAGTTGGTGGCAGACCTGGCCTGCTCAGTGGAAGATGACCCAATGGATGCATTAGGCTTTGCAACTAAACTATGCAACAAATAAGTTATCACTGTAGAATGTGCATTTCATTCATCACTTGTGGAAATAATTTTGTGGCAGGAAGATTAAATATCTGCCATACAATTTGGTGTTAGTCTCCTTTTCTCCAAGGTGAAGAAACCTGTCTCCCTCAGCCTTTCCTTAGAAGGGAGAAGTTCCAGTCGCTTTATCATCTCTGTGTCTCTGTGCTGGACTTCCTCCAGAAGTTCCCTGTCCTTCTTCAACTGAGGGCTCCAGAACTGGACACAACACTCCAGATGAGGTTTCACCAAGGCAGAGTAGAGGGGGAGGAGAACCTTTCTCCACTTACTGACTACACCCCTTCTAATACACCCCAGAATGCCTTTGGCCTTCTTGGCCACAAGAGCACTTTGCTGGCTCGTAGTCACCCTCCTGTGATGAGTCAGAAGCTGAGACACCAGAGAATGAAAAGCAGTGAAACTAACACAATGAGAATAAAAGCAGTGCCACACACAGAGCTCAGACAGTGTCATTTTGTCCTGCTGTAAGTAGCAGAGATGCTGTCAAGCACAGTGTTTATGGCTTTAAGCTCCATGTATTTTATCCTCAGCTCTCTGATACTTTTGACATTGAATTCAGACTAAAGTTTCAGCCTTGCAGAGGGTTTGAAAAGTGTTCTTCCCTACCGACAGACAGAAAGCCATACACGATTTTGGTACCAGTAGTAAAGAAAGCTGAAATCAAAATAGAAATAGTAATAATGAGGAAAGTGAATTCATCTTACAGGAGGAGGCATTGACACGGGCAGACATCCCTGCCCGTGGCAGGAGGGCTGGAACTAGATGATCATTAAGGTCCTTTCCAACCCAAACCATTCTATGATTGTATGATTCTATGATTCTCCTATTAGCACAGAGAGCACATTGTTTTCTACAGACAAGCAGGGAGAGGGGTAAACACCTGAGCAGAGGAGTGGCTATACATGTTGTCTGCAGCTAAAAGGGACACTTGGGAAAGCAGGTTTGTATCTAGAGTGCCAGCAAAGGGACTTCCAGGAGAGGGCGAGATGTGAATAAACTTCACTCGTTGCTAAGCAGACCTTGATAGTTCGAGACAGGAGAGGGAGAACACAACGGGGGTGTCTGCTGTAGTTCAGGGCTATCATCTAGTCTGTATCTGAGAGAGCTCAGCCTCTGCTGTAAAGGAGAGCTGGTACTAAACCCTGGGACTGGCAGACAACAAATGTTAAATACTGGGGGAAATGTTAAGGGCTGTAGAATGCTCAAAAGATGCAGAATGAAGAGACTTTATGGTGTTTTTCTAGTTTACTTCCACTGTGCACTTGGAAGTAATGACTGTGCTGACTCTCTGAGGATGTTAGTCCCACCCCACCAGTTGTAAACTCCTTTCTAAAGAGTTAATTGTCTCCCCTGCCTCAGTTCAGCTGATTATTCTAATTTCTTAGTAATTAAGATTGCATTTCAAGATTCTCAGCCTTAATAAATTAATGTTTAGAGTTTTGTATGCTGCAAAAATGCTACTTGTCATTACTTTAATTAAACTATTCACAAATGGCTTTGGTTCCACTTCAGTTGTATATATAATGAGGACAGAAACAAGCAGATATTCATAATGAATTTTTATGTATTCTTTCAGTGAATTGGAGATGCATGGAACTGTCCAGAGACACATTGCCAGCACAAAAGAAGATTAAGTCTGATACCCTGTCCTGTTACGATGCCATCCAGAGCACATCCCAACATATGTGCATTTTAGGTTTGTCTTTTTTTATATTATTCCATGCAGCCAGGAGATTGCCTGTTTTAATACTCAGTTGCAAAGTAATGGGCCAAATTCAGCCATCCCACTTTGACCAGCATGACTTTTCCAATTTCCACAGCTGGAACTGGGCCATTACTGACTCACACCAGGAAAATAAAGAAAAAATTTGCCCTTAGTCCAGAGGGTAAAATTCCTGAGTGTGCTAATGTGCACTCCAGATCAGAGTCTACTTTGGAGCATCCTAGAGGGGATGTAAATCCCTGAGGCTAAAGGTGATTTTGTGCCCTGGTTTGTAAATTTCTTGTAGAACAGGGGCAGAGCATCAGCAAAGCTTCCTTCTGTTCAGTCAGAATGTGGTGTGGCAACTTACTGCTAGCTTTTTGTGGGGGATGGACATTGAAGTTATTATTAAGCTATTATTTATAAGGCCAGGCTGGATGAGGCATCGAGGAACCTGGTCTAGTGGGAGTTGTCCCTGCCCATGGCAGGGGGTTTGGAACTAGATGATCTTTAAGGTTCCTTCCAACGCAAACCATTCTAGGATTCTATTATACAAATCTAAAAATAACATCAAAAGCCACATCTTGAAAGGCTGGATTTACTATTGTTCCCTTTCTTTTTGGAGCACACACTAAGATGTCTTCTGTTACAAATAAATGTAGAAACCTTTCTTTTATAAATTTTGTTTTCCACTCTGATGTCTGGTCTAGATCCAAAGAGGTTGCAATAAAACTTCTAGGCACAACCCAAAGGAGCAGTCCAACTGCATAAAGGAGATGAGATTGCTGCATATTAAATAGAGCTTTGTTGTGGATTTAGTCAAAAGCTTTGCTATTAGAGTTCTCACAGCACAAAACACAGTGTCCAGATACAATGAATGTTAACATGCATAGTGGATCTCCGGGAATCTAACTAACCACTATATTTGAGGTGCCATCTAAAATCAATACATGGTATTTGAGTTCTTTCCTTAGAACTGATCATTTTCATTGATGGTAGCTTGAGGAAGGGAGAAGAGGAGCAAGAACCATGTCCATCTCTAAAGATGCCAATCCATCTACAAGCTTCACTAAAATATAAAGCAAAAATAATACACAAATACCAACAAATTTTGCCTAACACCAAATTGTATGGCAGATATTTAATCTTCCTGCCACGAAATTATTTCCACAAGTGATGAATGAAATGCACATTCTACAGTGATAACTTATTTGTTGCATAGTTTAGTTGCAAAGCCTAATGCATCCATTGGGTCATCTTCCACTGAGCAGGCCAGGTCTGCCACCAACTCTGTCCCTATGTTGCTGTGTCCCACTGACTCTTAACTTCTTCTAATCTCCTTGTTATTTGTTGGCAATCACAGTGAGCAAGGATTCGAGGGGCACTTGTGGTGGTCTGCACATAATTTAGCCTAGAATGATGGGCAACATCTGGAATATTGTGTCCAGTTCTGAGGTCCTCAGTTCAAGGACAGAGAACTGCTGGAGAGATTCCAGCACAGAGACACAGAGATGATGAAGGGATTGGAGCATCTCCCTTCTGAGGAAAGGCTGAGGGAGCTGGGTCTCTTTAGCTTGGAGGAGACTGAGGGGGGGACCTCAGTCATGTTTATAAATATGGAAAGGCTGAATGTCAGGTGGATGGGGCCAGGCTCTTCTCAGTGACCTTCAATGATAGGATGAGGGGCAATGGGTGCAAGCTGGAACACAAGAGGTTCTGCAGAAATAGCAGAAAAAACTTTGTCAGAATGAGGATGAGAGAACAGTGACACAGGCTGCTCAGAGAGGGTGTGGGGTCTCCTTCTCTGGACACATTCAGAACCCACCTGGATGGTTTCCTGTGTGACCTGGTCTGGGTGTTCCTGCTCTGGCAGGGAGATGGAACTGGAGGATCTTTTGAAGTCCCTTCCAATCCTTGACATTCTATACGGAACTGTATGATACCTACTGGCTCTAGTAAGATCTTGTTCAGACAATGCTGGGAAAGACAGGGGACCAAAATCATCTTTTAGTGACTGATGGGCAATGTTACAATTACCAGTTGCCTCCTGCCAGTCTATGGAATGACATGCTTCTAGACAGTTTGGAACAGTGAAAGGACTTGCATGTTAGAGACCAAAACTCTACTATGCATCAGTAAAACATATTCAGCATTTTCAATAGTTAAGGGGATGTTTAATTTAGTTGACTAGGCTCAGATGTAGATATAGAAGTCATGTCAGAGAAAGTGGTGCAGTGCCATTAATCCCAAAGCCTTCTCCTCTCTGTGCTCATCATGTTGTTTACTTGGAGACACTGATTTTCATGATATAACCACCCATCGCCAGTCCACAGCACTGGAACTAACAACTCATTTCCCTCAAGCCACACAAGAGCAACCAGAAGACTTTAACCTAGCGGCTGAAATTAGGCATTTAGATCTGAAGGGGAAATACTGAGAAATTCATTATAATAGAGATGAGAGAAGGTGCTTGCAGTGAAACAGCCAGAGAGCTCACCATGCTCAATGATAAAGACAAGAGATTCTTTACAAATAGTGTGAATCATGGCAGTGTCCTTGCAAACAGGTGTTGCTGGACCTGCAGTGTCCTTACATACAAAGGTCCAGGTAACGACTGTTGATGGAGTGAGGTGGCCGGGAGCATTGAATCAATCATAGAATCAGAATGGTTTGGGTTGGAAGGGACAGCTCTACAACCCCAACACCTTCAGCCTGTCCTCAGAAAGGAGGTGCTCCAGCCCTCTCATCATCTTTGTGGCCTCCTCTGGACCCATTCCAACAGCTCAATGTCCTTCTTATCTTGAGGGCTCCAGAACTGAACGCAGTAACTCCAGGTGGAATCTCACCAGAGCCCAGTAGAGGGGCAAAATCACCTGCTGGCCATAATTTTCTTGATGCTACATTGAGAGCATCTGGGTTCAGATAACAGCTTTGATGGGACAGAATTATTGGAACATCAGGAGATAGCAAAGGTCCAGAGAACAACATTGATGGGATAACATCATTTACAGGAAACTTTGTGTTCAGTTTGTGAGCACAGTTTCTGTTCAGTTCTGGGTCTGTGATACACAGACACTGAGCCTGTTGCTGAGCTCCACACATTATTTGTGACAACTATTTCCCGTGGGTCCAGCACTGTACTAAAGAATCACTGCTTCAGAGTCACCAAGTTTGTTATTTTATTTCAGATCCTGCTAAGGCCTGGTCTCGAAGCTCAGGGGTTGGCAATCAGGTTAAGAACCACGGCTCTGATCATGTAACAGCAGATTTTAATCTTCAGTATGAGACTTTAGTCCAGAATAGGCTAAAATATCCCAAATTAAACATTTGAATTAGGTCCACAATCTGATGTGATTGTCTTCACACTACTTCAAAACCCCGAGTGTCAGGTTTTGTGCTTCTAATCCATTTTTTGTGCTGAAACTAAGATCATACGAGGGCAGTGTAGGGGGGAGTAAAACCCATGGATGCGAATTAAACTATGGACCTGAGATTCCTGCCTCTTCATGAAACCTGGAGATAGAGCTGTGTCAGCTGAGTTGAGTGGTCTGCATTTATCTCACAAACTAGAGAGGAGGTTTAATGCTTCTGTTCAGCCATCTCTTTTTTCTCTCTTCTCCCTTCTCAGATTTCATTTCCCCCTCAACTGCTGGGAACACTCTCTTTGCTGGAGTTGTTGCTCTGAAGTGCCTCTGAGCATGAGACTTCAATGCACTTTGCCCTGCAAACACACAGTGACTGGGCTCCTAGAAAGAGAAAATCTGTAAGAGAAGTGACAAGTGACATGCCAGGCTTGCAGCTTGGAGAGGTGAACATTTTGTGCTGGTGCAATATCTCCATAACCTATGGATTCCCTCATCTAAACCAGAAGGTGAATTACCCCCGAGAAAGCAAACAAGAGCCATACCCTTGTCTGAGCTAAGCATCATTTTCATATTATTTCCATAGGCTAGGAAATATTCTATTTAGACAAGCCCCTTTCCCCCTCAAGCCCTCTGCAGGATTCAATTCTCTACCACACTAGGACAGTGTTGAATTGTTTTTTCAAGACGAAAGCAGATAGAATTCCCCAAATCCATTAGCTTGGTTTTGCTGTGAACATCCTATTAATATATGCAGTATGTACTTATCTAAACTTGTGAATATTAAATTGTTTGCATTGTACTTGACTGATCATTTAGCTCTGCTATAATCTTAAATGGGTGTCTCCAAGGGCATCATTGCCCCATTTTGCAAATTCTTTACTTTTGGCTTTGGTTTTGTAAATTGATATTCCCATGTGATGCAGTTGTATGTGGTGATAAACAAAAGAGGTCTCACAGATTCTTAAGGAAACATAGCATATTCTAAGAATTGTGGATTTTTTATTTATTACATGGTTTTGCTCCTCCTGTGTAATTCTCACTAAAGCATAGAATAGTTTTCTTCTGTTTCATCATGTAACATCCCCTGCTTCATCCATGCCAGGCACAGCTGTGACTCTCTGTCCTTGAAGAAAGTAAGAAAATTAATGAGGTAGAACCTTTCTGCCTGAAACCCATGTTCATTGCCTTCCATAAAATCATGCTTTTCATTGCAGTTTTTATGAAAACCCACAAAACAGACTTACAAAATTCTCAGTCACAGCCAATGGCAATCTAACAAGCTGCTAACAGCTTATATCATACAAACCTTCCTTTGATCAGTGACTTTGTATTTGTCCCTGGATCTGACCAATTAAATTCCACAAGGACTTTTTTTTGTTGCTGTTTCCTTCAAAATAAATATCTTACTAGATGGACCTGTGCGGGAGAATGGCTACGTGACAAAGTAGACATGAAGGAGCTCTGCTGATTTAACTAAGGTTCTGATGGGAAAGGCAAAGATAACACGTCCTTGAATCCAGCTGTGTTACAATAACAAGGTGCCACAGTTAGATACAGCAGTAATTGCAGAAGGGATGGGATGAGCAAATGTAACTTTTACTTGCCAAACAATAAGATATTGCCTAGTGTGCTTACTAATGAGTGGATTGTATACAAGAGTGTGGAAACCTCAATAAATCAAAGCTTGCTTATCTATCAGTCATATTGATTGTCCGCATCTTCCCTCGCGCGGCAAATGGCGCCTGAACAGGGACCGAAAATGAGATGCGCCACGACCGCGGCGAGTAAGGCAACTCCGGGTTTGCAGCCTCGGAGGACTAAAAATGGCACGACCGCCCCGAGTCCGGACCGACCCTACAGAGGAGAATCCGCTGCCCAACGAGCGGGCTACTCCGTTGCTGCTACCGGGGGACTGAGGAGGCACTAATCGCCCTTAGTCGGGAACAAACCTACAGAGGAGGTTCCGCTGCCCGCTGTGCGCTGCC
>VZTY01023348.1:4445-42400 GCA_013400935.1 Turnix velox | reverse complement strand
TGATCAGTTGCAGAAGTTATTGTTAATCCATGGTGGCCTTCTGGTATTCTTAGCCATTTTCTTCCTCAGGATGCACACCTCCTGGATTTGGAAGAGATGGTCCTTGAATACTGCTCAGCTGCCTTGGGCCCCTCTTCATTCCAAGACTGTCTCCCATGGAATGTTGCCAACAAGATCCCTCAAGAGATCAAAGTCTGCTCTTTTGAAGTCCAGAGTGATGAACTTGCTGTGCACCTTCTTTGATGCCCTGACTCTACCATTTCGTGGTCACTGTATCCCATGCTCCCCTTGAGCTCCACGTTACTCACTAGTCCCTCATCATTGGTGAGAACAAGGTCCAGCATGGCTCCTCTTCTTGTAGGTTCCTATATCATTTGGAAGAGGAAGTTGTCATCAACTCATTCCAGGAGCATTCTTGACTGCTGGTGCATTGACATATTTTCCCTCCAACAAATGTCAAGATGGTTGAAGTCACCCATGAAGACCATGGCTTGTGAACATGAAGCTTTTTCTAGCTGTTGGAAGAGTGCCTCTACACTTTTTCCTTTCTGGTCAGGTGGCCTGTAACAGACTCCCACTACATCATCTGCCTCACCCATCTTCCCTCTGATCCTGACCCATAAGCTCTCTAGTAACTTCTCATCTGTCTCCAAGCAGTGCTCTATGAATTCCAGCTGCTCATTATCATAGAGGGCAAACCCTCCTCCTTTTCTCCCCTCCCTGTCCTTTCTTAAATAGTTTATACCCATCCATTCAAACACTCTAGTCATATGAACTATCCCACCATATATCTGTGAGACCAATGACATTGTAGCCATGTATGTATGCACATATCTGCAGCTCTTCCTGCTTGTTCCTCATACTTCTTGCATTAACATACAGGCATTTATGTTGCCCAATGCTGATTTACTGACTGGAACACACTTTTTCTGCCCTTCAGGTGACCTCTTTCTGCTCTGTGGTTCTAGTCCTGGCCCAGTCCAAGACAGTGAAAGCAGTCTTCATTTTATTCTGTTCAGATTATTCTCAGTTTACATATATGTGTTCTACACATTATTTCCCTTAATTTCAGTGGTGAAAAGGTTCTTTAACTGGAATGATTTAGCTTTGTATCAAAGTTCTCCTCTGAATAATGTAGACTGGTAAATATATCATTGCTTAAGAGGCAGGAAGAAAGGAAATGTGGAATGAAGGAGTAGGAGGTCACTACCTAGTTCTTCTTTACAAAGGCACTTAAATTCAGTAGTAAGAATGTCTCCCTCTGAGTTGAGATGCTTCCACTTCATACATTTAGTTAGGAAGTCACTGGTGCCAAAGAGGCAGTAGATTTTATCCTTTGCATTTCTTTACTGGTAATTCCTCCCAGATCATTGAAAGAGAAGCTCTCTCTTTCTTGAATTGGGCTTTGGAAGGTCAACAACTTGTCATTTTTTTCTAGCAATCATTAAAAAAAATTATAAAAGCAAACAAAAAAATATGCCTAAAGAGTGGACTGTAATCACTAGAGTTAGAAGCTTTTAAAATATTTGGTGAGTATTACTGTGGGATCATTTGGCCGCAGAACTCAGAGAAATTTCAGTCTACAAAGAAATACCAATTTTGTATTCATTTGCACCACGGAACCATTTCGGCTCAGAGGATCAAAAGTAGCACTGTATAATGGCACCCAGCTGTGACAGACAAGAGTAACAAGCTAGTTAGACTTGCATATATTATCAAATAATTTTATAAAATTTAAAATCCCCCAGAAAGTCAGTAGAATTAAAATAAACTGCTAATATCCGTAGCTTACTTCAAAAGGGACACTGAGTACTTGGGACACTGAGTACTTCAATTTGATGATATCTGGAAACTGCATCATGGTTTCCAGAAGATCTCCAGTAGTGTGCAATGCCTGTAGCTCCATGCTTAGCTTACAGTTTCATATTACTGCAGACAAAAATAATTTCTGCTAAGCTATTATGTTCCTTGGCACTTTATGTTCCTAGGAGTTCATTGGATAAAGCAATCAGTCTGAAGCAGTTTAACTTCTCAGATTTAACAAGACGAGAACCCAAACTAGGCTGACTGCAGGCCATTAAAGAAGGTAATGTAGCACACACTGGTGGCTTCAGGTTTATTTTATAGCTGTCATGAGATCTCACCAAAAGTATTATAGGCATTACTGCAAATTGCTGTATAATAGATGATTGTTTCTAAGAAAGGAAATAGATTTTTAAGATGTGATTCACTGCACAACTTGTTGTTGCTGTGAAATAAAGAAGTATCACCACTGTTCATTTACAGGAGAGGTGTGAAAGAGAAAGTAAAAACACTTCTTTCCTCCTGCATTACTAGTCAAGCCTTTAGTGAAAATTGAGTATGTTAAGAACTGTAACAGAAAATATAAATATAGCTTTTGATGAAGTAGTGTATTTAAACTTTTTCAATTGAAAGGGGTTATATTTAGATTAGATTCAAAATTAGGAAAAATTTCTTTACTGTTAGAGTGCTGAGACACTGTAACAGGCTGACTAGAGAAGTTGATGCCCCATCCCAGAAGTGTTCAAATCCAGTCTGGGTCTACTAGTAGCTGAGGCCAGAGGAAGACCTCCCTGCCCATGGCAGAGAGGCCAGAACTAGATCATCTTGGATGTCCCCTCTCACTCAAACTGTGCCATGATTTGGTATTAAATAGCCAGAAAATAAAGATATGTGAGCTATATGGCACAACAACCTCGATTTGCTAATTAAACAAAAATTGTCCTAATTATTGAGAGAAAGACTTCAGATACACTTCAGATATATTTTTTGTATAAAAAAAAAATTATGTAGTCCAGATATATAACAACAATAGTGGCAGTGCACTAGAAGTTCCGAATACAAAAATAGTGTTTATTTTCACTTATCTTTAAAATCTATGATGCATAGATTTATTAATAAATTTTAAGTTACTTCTATATATTTATTTAGCTTACAACTAAATGAGTTTGAGGACATAGCCAGCAACATGTTGCTTTTCTGGCATATCAAGTATTGTATGGTGCTATACATTTTTGCCCATTGTAGAAAAACTACTTTTCCCCCAGCCACTGGAAAACTTCACACTTTGTAGTAGTTCAAAATTATTTCATTTAGGTATATACGGGATTGCAAATTTTTTCCTATTTCTCATTATTTGCTTTCTATTTTGTATCAAGATTTTAAAAACTAGAGTGGATTTTTATTACCAAAAGCAAACGGCTGCTGAATTTATTTTTGACACTGAAAATGCAGATGGCATTTTCCAAACATGCAGAGAAGAACGTCTTAAAACAACATGCAAGCCTTGAATTAAAGCAAAGCTGGATACCTCAAATACTTTCAAACCTCTGCTCTATACAAAGTTTCTGTAGAGAAGAAAGAGATTTGACTTCACAACTAATATGGTCATGGAGGAAATTAATGAAAGAATGTCAAAGCTAGACTGATCAAGTAGGAGTTTTCAAAGAACTATGAAAGCAGATGAAGGATAGTGAAAACTGAAGTAAAATAAATAAATAAAGGCATTTAAAAGAGTTGCAAGAAAAATAGCATAACAAAACATTCTTTTTCTTGCAATTGAGTTTAAAGATGATACAGCAGGCCAATTTCAATAAAGACATGACTGAAGAAAAAGTAGAGTCAAAAGAGAAGAAGAGAGCTCATTGGTGAAGAGACAAAGGATAGAAGTAATAGAATGAAAGGATGAGAAATTTTGAATTTAATAAAGATATTAGTGAGAACTTGAGAAAACTACCATAAACTAATGCAATGCTAGGAAGAATTGAGAACAGCAAGACTGAAGGGACAAAGTTGGACATTGGAATTAGAGGGAAAAGGTGGATGAAAAAGGAAGAATTTTTGAAACCAAAACTGATAGGAATGAAGTTTATCATTCAAAGACAGAATAAGAAAAATATTTTTCTTTATATTTCTTGTCCTGCTTTCCCTGATGATACTTCATTTAGAAGAAGAGATCATTTGCAGTCAGCTGGTCCAAAATTGGACATGATCATGTGGAGGACATTACATGATGATGCACTAGTTTGTATCATGTACTCTTAGTTTTTGTAGATGATGATAGTGGAAATTGTTTCACTGATTTAGCAAGTTTCTAGTTTGTGTGGTTTTGAATCCAGAGTGCTGTCAGAGAAATGCTTTAGACATTCTTGAAATCACTCAGACAAATCAATACACCTACAAATTGCATACTATTCAGTGTACACCGTGTCATTCTGTGGCTAAATGTTTAAGAGGTTCTAAAGTAAGCTGAAAACAATGAGGTTATCTATTTTGTTGTATATTTCACTTTGAGTGTCTTTTTATCCCAGAACAAGAAATTAAGCATCAGTCATTCAAAGATCTCTGATACAAAAGCTAGTCATCGGTTAACTTCCTATTTAAGATCTTTGTGCTAAATGTATATTTTAATGTACAGAAACCACGTTAAAACAGTCTATCAATATGAAAAAAGTGAAATCCTTTAAAATTGCATTTCGTCTTTTGCTTAGGGAATTATGTCGCATTTTAATTGCAAGAACAATTTAAGAGTCAGTTTTTGCCCTGTTACTGATCTTCACATCAGCTGTGAGGTGTTCTCAAAACTTGCAAATTTTGTGTTGAGGAAAAGATAAGACTAATAGTGGGGCTGTTTGCATTAAAAACAGTGCTTACAAGTGCCTTTAAAAAGCTTTGAAAGTCCTTAGCTCCATACACTAATATCTGAACAAATTTTTAATCATAAAAAAGGTGAGATACATTTATAAATTCAGAAACAATATATTATTTTATATGACTCTCTCAAAAATGGATCTAGAGCATATTAGAATTTCTACTAATAATAAACTGGTCAAAAGGAACTTCAAGATCCTCAAAACAAATACCATGGCCGCTAAAATGAGCTGTCAATATGTAAGATACAGAGTCAACTACTATCTGCTTTACCTAATAAATGTTTAGACAGGCTTGTTTCATATTTAGGTGCTGCATTCTTGTCAGTCTCTTATATTTTCATTCCTAAATACAGGAAAGTGAGCCTTTCATAAGAATATTTGTCATGATTGCCACACACAAGAAAGAAATTGCATTTCAACTCTGATAAATATTTAACTGCTGCTATTTGGGTCAATTCCAACAAAAGAAATAGAGAAAGCCATAACAGAATAGTGTATAGTATGTCAAGTATTTACCAGGAATTGTAAAGCCTAAGAGCCAATCATGGTTTGAAAGAACAAAAACAGGGTGGAAATGCAAGTGACATGCTGTCAACTCTGAAACAAGCCTCTTCAGTCTTTTTTTTACTTTGATTTTGACTGAAATACCCCCACTAAGGTACTCTGACTGTTTCCAGCTTTCTTATGAAATTACAAGTGATCTTTGTGTAAGGAAAGCCATACTTTTCTTCCCTGTTAGGAACCTCCCATGCCTTGGAAGATAGTGGTAGCAAGAAGTACTACTGAAAGGAAAATGTGAGGGAAGTTTGTCTAGTAGTGTAAAGAGAGAAAGAATAAAAGCAGCAAAAATGAAGTATGAGAAGCTTGGGGGAAAGAACAAATATTTTAATAGGTGTAAACTAACAATGTCAAAGGCATTTTTGTGTTTAAGATTGTAGACTCAAGCTATAAGGTAAATCTGCGTCATTATAAAGAGAAAAAGCTCAGAGTTAAAAGATTCTCAGTACTATCTAACTTGTATTTCACAGAAAATAACTAAAAGATACGAAAATATGCAGGTGACAAAATATTAATTACATTTTTGAGTATTCACTAAGATTTTGAGAAACTCCAGTGATGCAGCTAGGCAACAATGCAACAAATTCAGGATAAAGCTTGCCTCTTTATGATGTGACAGAGAATTTGAATTGGTAGGTCGACAGAGCAGAAGAAAAGGTCAATCTTTACTATGTTTTGATTGAAAAAGTGTCTTCCTGTAAACAGCAATAAACTGGTGTGCTTGCCAGATACGATCAATATTTTTGACCATTTCTACAAAAAATGTGTGATAAATTTTGATTTTATGTGAGAAAGACAAATCTCTTCCCTACAGCTGCTATATAAATAGCGTACTTTTATTATGCAGCTGCTTTTTTTACATGGAAGTAAAAAAATTTCTTCAATGTTTGTGCTTTGATTTCCTTTTGGTTTTGGTTCTTGTGTGATCATATGCTGGTATGACAGCATGGTCTTGCCCTGACTGATAGGGATTTTACCTTCCTTCATGTTAATTGCAGGGGAAATAAAAAAAAAAATAATGGAATTGAAAGAAAATTTATCGTAAATTATGGATTTATAAGAAAGATATTAAAGCTATTGTTCTAGGGGTCCTAGTGTTGGCTGCAAACCTTCCTGCACACTTTTCTATGGGTCTGTCGCCAGCATAGAACACAGGAGATTCAGACAACCAATTTAGGACTGCCTTCCTGAGTATTTGCAGCGTATTCCACTACCTGCTGAGTGAAGGGGAATGGTAATAAGTTTGTATTGTTCTAAATCTTTGATCTTTCATAAAGTTAAAATGAGTTGTATTTCCTCCATCAAGCATATACTTTGTTGAATAATAAACTGCAGAAACCATGATGCCTTTTAAGTCTCCCTTAATCATTCTTAGAAATAGAGATTCAGCCTAAGTGGAACTGATAAGATTTCAGCACACTGTAGTACACATTATGGAATAACTCCTCCCCAGAGTGATTGCCCAAGTAGACCTTTAAAGACAATAGATTCTTGAGATTTGAGAGTCAATAACTACTTTTAATTCTTTCAGAGAAAGAAATCTCAAAAATGTAAGGGGATATTTGTGGACATAGAAAAAGATGAAAGTCCAGTCAGAAAGAATAAATCATAGTGAATTAAACTAAGAAACAACTGTATGACTTAGTATAATAAACTTGGGCATTCAGAAGAAATAAATTATATGATAGCGTTAGTTACTAATTAATAGGAGAGGAGAATTATATGAGTTAAAGGCAATGTATTGTCATAACGATTACAAAAAAGCACTAATCTCATTAAACCATCCTGTAGCATGATTATCAGCTCACATGAGTTAGTGATGTGTCTTTCTCATATAGTAGAGGAAAACTCATATGAAAATATTAATAATAAAAACCAATGCAGTGGCAAAGGCATGGATTTATAATTTTTTTTAAGGGAATAATTTTCATTTTTCTTAACAAGAGAGTAGAAAATATTTAGTCAGTATCTTAAAGACATCTACTTGGAATTCTTAATTTTTTTTTTGTAATTGTTTTGGTTTTGTTCATTTACACTGAATAGTAAGTTGCTTATACAATTTTTGTTAAGTTTCCTAAAGCCATGTTGCTTGACCTGTTTCTCACAGGTACCTATTTATTGAATATGTTCCTCATGTCATTGGCCACACCTGTTGGTGCTGTCAAAGCAATGACGTGGATAACACAGAAGGGAAAAGAATTTATTAAGCACTTAAACTAGAAAGTGAGGAGGGTTTACCAGTTAGAAAAACTCTAAGAAGTAAATAAAATTTAACAATTTTTCAACAAAGTGGAAGTCTATATCTAAGGCTGGTAAGTGTACTTATACTGTAAATGCAAAATCAAAGACAGGATAATATGTATTCTCCCTGGAATATTTCATTACTCTTTCAATACTTCATTTCAATACTGCTAGCTACTTAGTCTCTAAACTCTTAACGTCTTTTCAGGAGAATGATTATGGCAGGAGTGTGATAAAAGAAAGCATGAACTTTGTAATGCTGCCTGTCTCTGTTAAAAAAAAAATAAAAAAAGAAAAAAAGGAGGATGAAAAAGCTGATTAGAGGCTGATTTTCTTCACATTTTTTTAATATTCAAAACATTGATCATATTATTTTTCTTTGGTTACAAGAGATTCTTCAAACATAGAGACAATACCAATAATTGGAGTATTTCTTAAAATTTCACTTTATTATGGTTAGATAAGGTTATATAAAATTTATACATATATATCAGGTAATATATATTTATATATATAATAGTTATATATAATATTTACATATATTATATATATTATATTTGCATATATATAAGGTAAAATAATACTCATTAACTTTATGGATTTTTCTATCTTTTTTATAACACTCTCAGATTAAACATGTCCATCAAATTATTGTTCATTAGAAATGAGAACAAAGCAGAAAATATTTAAAGGAAAAAATTCCATTACTTGTTTACATTATTGCCTGTATATCAAAATATATTTTTTCAATATATTTTTAAGATACTGCAAAAATTTACTTTTGTCTTTCATCTGTTTAACTTTTAAAAAATAGCCTTAATGGACAGAAATTCTATGGCCAGTAATGAAGATTTTGATAGGAAAATGCTTTCTGGCTTTGAAATAGATATCTCTTTTTCACACAAAACCTTTCTTTTTCATAAGTGTCTTGAAAATAATTTTGCAGTGGGAGAACATTATCCAGTGGCATTCCTTTTGACATTATCTCCTGAGTAACGTAATCACTCAAAAGATAAAACAGTAACAGATTGCAAAAGTGTTCCATGGTATTGTATAAGTGGACAAATACAAGAGTTGGTATTAATTTTCTTTGTTATGAAAATATTAGGCAAAATCAGAAGCAAGATAAATATTCCATTATAGCTCTGGGGGAAAATCTCAGTGAATTAAAAGAAAAACAATCATTTAAGTAGACAATGGTTTCTTGAACTTATCAACTACGAAGTCTTTTGAAACCACCTGATACAACATGATGAGAAAGATAAGGTCTTAAAAGGAATGTCAAGAAAGCTAGTTTCCACCACATAGCTGTCAATCATAATGAGAACTGTTGCTAACTGATCAAATGGACTGAACTCTCTCATCCTCAATTCAACATTATAAACCAACAAATTATTAGAAGTCCTTAGAGCTTTTCTCTTGTGGCACTTAGCATTTCAGCAAAAGAGTCCAGTAACACAGAGGATTTGTAGTTTTAGACAGGCAGTCAGTTTCTTAAGCAAAGGAAATTTAACTTCAGATATAACTGTGCTTTTGCTAACATTTCATGACTTCCTATCAGATTTTCTGCAGTATTTTATCTAAAAAAGGAATTTAAATTGTCCTTGAAAATCTAATTTGTTTGTTACTTGTTCTCTTCATGACACAAGTTTTTTCTCTTGCTTTTTGTTGCAGGACAAAGAGTTTATATGGATTTTTAGGAGCTAGACAGAAAAGCATGTGAAGGTGCTAGAAAATGCTTCTATCTAAAAAAGCACTTTTGACTCATTTGAAACAAAGGGATATCAACACAGTGCATGCAGGGAGAACTTCTGAAGAGATAATTTCTTTATGAGTTACTTTCCCACAATGAAATCTGTGCATAGAGAAATGTCCTATGATTTAAAGAGGTTTCTGGGGACAGAGCAGAAACAGTTTACCTGGATGTCTCAACCTGGGTTCCTCTAGCTGCTACTGCCTCTCACTCATCATGTTTTTAAAGCATGTTTTAAATCTTAGAGCAATACTACTTTACAAGCGTGCCAGTCAACAGCCTGAATCCAATCTGAATTATTGGATAATACCAAAGGTTTTCATACTGTAGAAAAATGTGGTGAGAGGAGAAAAGAGAACTCTACAAGATCAGAAGTCATAAGTGAAAATAAATGTAAGTAGATCTAAGACTAAATGCAAACAAAAGGTCATACATGTCCTACATTCCTTCTACTGAAGAAACATGGAAAAACATACTGAGTTAGACATCTTTTATATTCTTGTAACTTTTTTACAGACTCTTATTTACTTCTATGGGCACAAGATTGTTAATGAATATTCTTCCAGTGCTCAGTCATTACACTGATGCTTTTCATATTCTACTATAAATATCTAACTCTGTAGGATTTCAGTATTTCACCAAGAAGGGAAGGTGATTCCCCTTATGTGGGGAATCACTCTTGTTTATATATCTACTAGTTTTTATTTGTTTAAAATGAAACTATTTAAAAGTTTTAAGGCAGAATTTTAAAAATGTTATCACAGTACTTGATCTTCTTTGTGATGTCCCTGAAATGAATATTACACTGGCACTCAGAAAAGAACTGATAGCTTCCGAGGCTGCAAAAGTCTGTGTTGATATTTCTTCTGATCTGTTCAAGCTAAGGATCTGTTTCATAGTCGGTGTGCAAAATGAGAATATATTAACAAGGACTTCTGCATGAAATCACACTCAGAGTCTGGGATTAAACCAGCACCTTTTGAGGCTGGAATGTGAATCCTTAACATAATCATGATTTTTGTTCCATAACTCCATTTTAATACAGAAGACCTAGGGCAAAGAAATGCATGAACATGAAACTTAACTGTGTCCAGGCTCATAGCTACAACTCTGTCAACATACATATTGTGTGGGATGAACATATGCAAATCATTTCAGAGTAATAAAACCCAAATCTCACTCAGCTTTGGTTGTGCTTGCATTTATAATGAGTTTTCAAGAAATTATGAGTTTGCTTTTAATTAATCCTCCTAAAAGCAGCTATGATTTCAAATGTTGAATTATGCCATCTATTTTCTAACATAACTGATGCTGACCTTGTCATGGCAAAATTTTACTTAGTGATATGTAATCTAATCAGCATTATACCATTCACTTCTATGAAGAGAGCACTATCTAATTAGAGAATGTGCTTTTTGAAAATGAAGGTTAAAGGTTAAGATTTCTTTTAGGATGCATTAGCTTAAAATGCATTTGAGCTGTTCCTATTAAAAAAATGTCACTTAAGATAAGGAAGGACCCTTATAAAATAATAAATGCTTTCAATCTCACTAGACTTTTTATTTTTAATGGCAAATTTTCTACATACGGTACTTAGAAAAGTACAGAAAAATAATAAGATTGTGTCCTCCAACTCCACCTCTATTGGTCTTGTCTCAAAGCATTTGGATAAGTAGTGAATAAGCATAGTACTGTGGAAATAAAAAGAATAAAGGAAGAAAAAAAAATGCTTGTGTTGTTTTTTTGCAACAAAATTAAGATATTTTGAGATTTATAATACTGCCAAGCTGATTATTGCAGAGATCAAGTGCAAAAACTGAGGTTACCCTTCTTTTTCATAGTTACTGTGGGAAATGAAAGAGGAGGGGTTTTCTTCATTTATTTTTTTCTATAAGGTTCCTCTTTACCATCTTTGACTCTTTAGTTTATTAATGGGCTGTGTCTCAAGTGGTTGAGTTATGACTGACTACAAGAATATGTCTGTTTTCCACACAAATTCACAGCAAACTCTATTTCAGAGTCATTAAGCAACTGTGATCAGTTTACTACTTAAATTTATTTTATGTTTGCGAAGAAACATAGAATGGTTTGAGTTCAAAGGGACCTTAAAGATCATCTAATTCCAATTCCCCTGCCATAGTAAGGGATACCTCCCACTAGACCAGGTGGGTCAGTGCCTCATCCAGCCTGGCCTTATACACCTCTCTGGGCAACCTGTTCCGGTGTCTCACCACCCTCACCAGAAGGAATTTCTTTCTTATATCTAGCCTGAATCTGAAATGATTCATACAAGCCTCTTTGCACAATTTGTGACATTATTCTTGTTTGCTTGAGAACTCTGAGACAAGACAGCTACTAGTAGGTAGTCAGAAATTTGTTTCATGTCAGAAATGTAGTGTATCACTAAAACAATGAATTTTATGAACACAAAAGAAACTTGATTTGTTTCCATTTTAACCTGAGGTATTGTTTAAAATTAAGACTGATAGTTTTTCATCTACCTACCTTACATAGACTTCTCTGAGGACTACATTTGAAGGGTAGTTTTTATACATCTAGTGATTTTTATGCTTCATTTAATAAAAAGAAACTGAAGCTTGGCACTTTTTTTACCATTTAAATGGTCTTAGGACTTAGGACTTCTTAGGAGCTTAGGACTTACAAAGTGAATAAGTAGGTAAGCTGATACAGTACAGTGTACTGTTATGCAGGATATTTCAAGTAACATAGAATAAATTAGATGCATGAATGTATTTAATGTTCGCACTTTAATCATACTAAGTTTATAAAGTAGTTTGAGAAATTATTGCATAAAATTGGCATTGTAAGTACCAGGCATTCTAGATCAAATTAGCCTAGAAGTGAAAATATAAATTTCTAATGAAACTGTTAACACTATCACAACTCTGTGGGTAGAATTCAGCCTCCAATTTATAACGTTCATTTTGTTCCCTAAAGTTGCATAAAAGTAAATAGTATTGCAAATAGTATGGAACTCATCTAAGATATTATTCTGTTTTGATTATAGACACATAACTGCTTCTATAAGATGTACAGCTTCTGCAGTGATAAGAAGCATCAAAATAACCTGTCCAGTTCCTTCCCTGGCAGAGAGATTGGGCTAGATATCTCCTGAGGTCCCTTGCAGTCCCTGATATTCTGTGATTCATTGAATAATTTGTTGCTATTAAGCACGTGCTAATTTACAGTCTACTTGGTAGGGATAGATATTTTCTTAATTGCAGGGTTTCAAATACTGCAGGAAAGGAAAAATACAGTGCACAAGGCAAATTTATTCTATGAAAGCTGCTTTTAATGTCTGTTGCAAGAAGAATGACAAATTTTAGTTAATACTAAGAATTTGTCCCTGAAGTTTCCCTACATAAGAGGAATCACACCTGGCTTCACACAGTTCATCAAAATACCCTCAAAAAGCTTTGCTATTATTTATTTGTTAATATTAATAAAAATGTTTCAGAATAGTAAAGTAACTTTTCACAAAATATAAGTCTATTTCACAAAATCATGTTGGCTTCCTGAACTATTTAATGGACTGCATAAGGTATCAGGTAATATTTGTAAACTAGGAGGAAACATAGACTGTACAAAGTAGGGAGGCTTCTGAGAGAGATAAAAGAGAGTAGCTGAATTTTGACACTTCATTAGCAAAAGCCTTACAGCCTAGTCTACCCCAAGGTAGATCATAATTGTTTATCATGAATAATATGTGTCTTGGTGTTTATATTGCAACTACAAGAAGAGAATAAATATGCAGATTATGCAGAAAAAGACAATTTAGTAATAAGACTCTGCAAATAACCACTGATTATGTACAAATTTATGTACCAGAACTTTAAAAATGCCTTTAAAATATTTTACTAAGTAATGACTAATATCCAGAAATGAGCATGGTCATTCTGTCAGATCCCAAACCCCCAATTCCAAGTAATAGAACAAGAAACCTGTACAAAGGTCAAAACCAATCTATTCAAATGCAATTTCTTATGAAGTTTAATTCTTTTTCAGATTATGCTAATTGAAAATCATAATAGTATAAATACAAAAAAGAACGTTCTAAAGTTTTGCAAGACAAAAAATGGACTCCAAGTTTTTAAAGATATCAGAAAAGCATAAAACTGACTGACTGATACAGTGTTTTCAAAATATATATTAAACCCTGTGTTAATAAGAATTTTTAAAATTTTTCCGTTTTCTTGGGAATATGCTTTTTTCTCACATGCTTTGCAGTGGAATCATGCTACATACATCTGTATTTCTCCCCTGAGGAAATTAGAACATACCCTCCCGGACACAAAATTTATTTCATTGATCTTAATCTTTTCAATTTCTATTTTAGAAATATGATGTGACTTGCAACTGTGAGTTCAGTACAGGAAAAAATAATTATAGAACAGATCTACTATATTTTTAAATCAGTATTAACTATACTGTACACTGTACACTTCGTATATGGAGGATCTTGTGAGGTTATTCTAGATACACTTTTCACAAAATACTTGACAAAAAGTTTGACAATAGATTTTGATGAAATATTTTTACTGTTATTTATTAATGAGATTTTCAAGTTCCGATGCTCACCATGAATATCCAAGCTTTGGATGTTCATTCTATCAATTATTAGAGTGAAAAAAATATCAGAAATTAATGATATTGTCTGTTGCATGTTTTCAACCTCTCACATTTCCTGTGGCAATGACAGGACTGCTGAGCACATATTGAATTTCACAAAGATGAAATGCCAAATGCTTTTGGCTTTACTTGCTCCTTAGATTACTGCCATGGGCACAGCTACTTAAGTAACACTGACAAACTGCTACCAACAAAAAGCTGTGATATGTTAATTTGCATATATCGTCTAGAGTCAGGTTTAGAGCTAAATTTGGAAGAGGTTGGTGTACCTTCAGAGATCAATACCTTGCCTTAGCTTAAACAAATGGGCAAACAGATGGCTCCTGGCCTTAAAGAATACCATTATTACAGTTACCCACTCCTCTTGCAAAGATCATACAGTGTCTCAGAGAAATAAAAATAAAAACCCAAACACATTTGCCACCTAATTCTGAGAGTTCAAAAATATCAGTCAGATAAATATGCATCAAAGTCTTATGAAAACCAGGAAAATTTGCTAGACTCAAAATCCTATTATCTAAGGACTGAGTGGAGAGACAATGTAGGTGTCATACATTTAATGTAAGAAAATATTTTTAAAATTAAATTGTTGCACCTATTTGTATTTTACATTAAAAGATACCTTTCAGTTAAATTAATTGCTTTGATGTTTCCTGTGTCTAGAAGCATAAGTTAAGGTCATTGTTCTTTGCTATTTACTGTGTCTTCTAGTTTGAAGAGATCAGGTATTCAAATTAATTAAAAAAGTGACTGAAACATAATATACATTTGCTATCTGTATTGGTCACAATTGCAGGCCCAAAAATCCATGAAGACTGGGCTCCCATTGCTGTGCAGCCGGAATGTTTTCAGTAGTTGCCACACAGATTGCACGTACAAAAAGTTCTGCTTTTACTCTGAATGAAAATAACCATTTTAGTATTAAGTCTTCTAGCATTGTACTATTTTAGTTGCAGTATCATGATCTCACATACTACTTATGAATTGAAAATAAGTGTATTTTAAAATACCAGTAAATTCAATACTACTTTACAAAACGTTTACATTCTTACTAGCTATATTTTCAGAACTTATTTCCCTGATGTTCACTGTTCTTGGTGATACTCAAAATTATCCTTTACTATACTGAAATAAATCACAGTGTAACACAAGAGCAGAATATTTACAATTTTCTTTGAAGTTACTTTGGTTTGTTTTCACCTTTCAGCAGGAAAACTCCATGCACTTTAATAAAAATAGAGGTGACTTTAACCTCAAGGTGATAATTATTTTGTAACTACTACTACAATAAAATTTGAACTAGGAAGCCTATCTTCGATATAATTATTTACATACAGGGACAGATATTGACAGTATATCAATAGGTTCCAAGTGTTGTAACTTTCTTTAAACCTACTGAACCACAAGATTGATGTGTAATGTTCTACTTGTCAAGTGGAAGATGAAGCAGCTTGAGATCTCTTCTGTCTGATACCACCTGCCAACTCCCTCTAAGTCCATTACAGTGAACAGTAGCTGGAAGGGTACAACAATCCATTAAAAAAGGGTCACTCCATGAGTATTTGTGCTCCCAAATATTATGATAGATATTTCAAAAGTGTCCTGATAAAGGGTGGCTGTATGCCATTTGACAATCTCCCTATTTTGAATAGAAAATATCTGGAAACCGTAGCATGTGGACTGCAGCATATATACCCAGGTTCTGCTACTCACCTGCTCTTTACAATAACCTGATGCTTTGCTTACTTGTAGATATAATCAACTAGATGCAAGTTATGGAGCATGAGATACATTATAAGCTTGTGCAATATTGAAATATGTGCTGTTACCAAGTTGAAAATTCTCCTTTAAAAATAATTTGAGATGATGATGTATTCATTTGTTACAAAGGGGAAAAAAGAATTGAACAAAAATATGATATAGTACATGCAGTTATCCACAATTCATCAAACAACTTTTGCAATAAATAAAAAGGGAAAGGTAGAGAAGGGAAAGGTAAGGGAGAAGAGTGTTATATCAATAGGATGCATAATTAGTACAGTGACTTGAGGATACAGCAATGGTGATACTTTACTAGCAATGCCAAAAGGAGGAGAATATGGAGAGATTAACACCATGTTTATGTTGACAACCTCAGGAAATGTTTCTGTGCTATCACAATTGATGCTAATGAGGAAGCTGGGCAATTTAAAAGCAAAATAAGCTATTAAGTGTGTGCTGCATTGAACATAGCGTTAAAAGAAAATTCTGGAAAGGAATACATAGACATAGATATACAGCTGCATCAGCACTGAGAAGACAAGATGGGATTGAGAGTAAGCAGATAAAAGATATTAGTTGAAACTGTGAGGAAGTGAAATCCTCCAAAGTACAAATGAATGTCAGCAGTAAAACTACCGGGAAAGAGGAAATGAGCAAGCTGAAGTTAAAGCTGAAGCAGTTTTGCAGAAATTGAAAGAACAGTAGCTTGAATTTTACAATAAGTATATTCAGAAAACCACAATAGTTAAAGAAGGTAAAGAAGAAAGATATAGACAGTATTGATAAGAGAAGTCAAATGAGAATAACAGTATGCAGAAAGAAAAATTAGGAGAAGTCAAATTGGCTTTACTCAGAAGATGCCATCAGGGTATTCTTAAGTGTTACTTTGGAAAGGCAAAAGTTACAGTATAGGTTAAAATTTCCTGGTTAAAATGTTGTTATGATACCTTTCCAGGGAAAAAAATTAAAAAAGAGAATACATCTTCATGAATTTCATGTATTTCTTTAATAGATGGCATTCACAACAAAGCTAGGCAAGACAGCAGGAATCTAGATCTCTCTATCCACACCTCCTCTTCCTATTTTTCTATAATAGACAGTGGGGGATGGAGATTGCTGAAGAATTGTTCTCCACTATGATACAATTTGTGAGATAACTCAAGTAGCCACATAAAGACTTTTTCTGGTTGTTACAGGCTGAACTTTTAGGTGTCTATTTCCCTAGCTTTTTCCAGGGATTCTAAAGTGCTCATTCCCATTAACTTTTCAAAATCTGTGAGCTGAATTCCACAAGCTGAAGACATATCACAGATAAATATATTGCTGGTTGTAAAAAGTAAGACATCTGAAGTTAATTGCTTCAAAAGCATTTTAGTAAACTAAATTCTTTCTATTCAAGGAGGAAAGCATTTTCCTTGAAGAAATGTATTTTATCCCAATAATTATTTTTCCTCTGTGTTGGCCTGACAGCACAGGGTATCTGTGTTCGGTGACCTTTGCCTCTGTCTCATTTCGGTTTGCCTTCACCATTATCTAGGGGCCAAATGATCACTGCTGTATGTGTTAATGCTGCAGTTCATAATGCTCTATCTGCAAATGTTCTGAGGCTCTCAAAGTGTCCTAATGGGACCAACCATAGATCCTTAAATTCACAGAAGCCTGGGAAGGTTATCATACACCTTCCAGGCTTTAGTTGGGAAGCAGGAAGGAGGAAGCATACTGTGATACTGAAATGTACAGCTGCTCTGTCATCTTTGAGGTCCTCTCAGTGAAGGCTTTGAGAGATTCAATAACTATCCCAAATAATAACCACCTCTCTGCTTTCAAGGAGTTTGAAGTCTCAGCCATAGGAAACCTTTGGTGATATCAATGGAGTGAGTATGGTGGGGAAAAGATGGCAGATAATAGCAATTTTTCTGAATAACAGCTCCATTATATGATATATGGGGCTTCACATTAGTAATCTGGACTACAAAGAGTAAACATTGCTACAAATGGATTAATAAATACTAGTTTTATTTTGATTAGTCTATTAGGAGCTTAACTGCTGTAGAAATTATTTCCTAGTTGTATTATTTTCATTCATTTTTATAATTTAGATATGAGAAATTTATGCATTCTTTATGTGCATTAGCACAAATTAATGTGCATTTAAATTTAGACAGGTAGACAAAAATATGAACTGATTCTGTTAATTATATTTTTTGTAGAGTAATTAATCACAAAATTAATGAGATTCAATATTGATGTCTAATAGACAGCCACTGCTATCTTTGTCATCTCAGCTGAAAATAAAACAGCTGTAAGAAAATAATTCTTTGGGAAGGTAACTTACTTGCACAATGTGGATTTGTGATGTATTGATTTTTATAGAAGGAGACAAGAATTATATTACGGGTGATAAGTTTTAAGTAAAAATACATAAAATCGAGCAGTAACTTGTATGTTCTTTTCTACTAGAGTAACTATACATCAAAATATCATAAAAAAAAAAAGGGGAAGGTATTTTAAGAAGTAATGTGAGTAAGAATCTAATGGTCTTATTTGGATTTTAAGTACATCATACCTGAAAAAAATTAACTTTCTTTTTGTCAGGAGAGAATGAAAGTCTAATATTGTTTCAGTGGACATTATTTAATTAAAATAATTTTAACTTTGAAACTTTGAATTATTTTTTATTCCCCATTGCAGAAAATAAAATTATATAAAAGTCTGCATATGGAAGTCTATGAATACATATGGAAGTCTCAAATAAGAGGTTTTCACTATGTTCCTGCAAACTAGCTTGGTTAGAGAGATGAATTAAGGTCTTATATTTTAATTTAATTTATTGTCTGAACATGAGGCAAATGCTCAAAATAAAGAGAAGTATTCTGAAGAAAGTATTCTTAATTAAAGTTCATACGAATACTGTGATTAAAAAAATATATTTTTAAAAGGAATGTTACAGATTAAATGAATAGTATGTGTAAGCTTTCCCAAATCTAGACAACTTGCTCCTCATATCAATTGCACCTACACAGGATGGTCATAGTGTAATGTTTCACGGAGAGAGGAAGTGTGAGGTGGACAATAGCATACTCAAAATCTACTCACTGTGTTGAAAAAGGTTAATAACACTTCCAAGATTTTACCTGCTTACTGAAACATGCATTGAATTTCAAACAATTCTGTTGTTTCCTTTGTTACAGTTTAAAAGGAGCACATTGGACTGGTGAGGAAATTCCTGATCAAATGGGCTTGATTATTTTCTGCAGTGCAGACTGTTGCTTAACTGTTTTCTTAACAAACTCCAATTTCTTAATTGTCCTGTATGTAGGCTACTGTTGAGTGTTTTTCCTCTGACAGTCATAATTTCTTTTCCTGGCTGAATCAGTCTTGCCTAGAACACATACATTTGTACTTGGGTAGATGCTGTTTTCTCACTCCTCGTAGGATATTTTCTTCTCAGTCGTAATTCTAGACACAGAAATTTAATTCCTCTGACATTACTTTGTAATAATAAATTGCTCTGGTCATTTTAATTGAGATAAATTCCCCAAGAATATGCAAATGTATTATTCCAAAATTATTTTGTATTTCTTAAAAAGAACTAAATTTCATCTGATGTTAGGTAGCTACTTGTCAGTACTTCGAACAGGTATCTTTACTAAAAGCATTCCTGCACCTGATTAATCCTTTGTGTATGTTATATTATTTTCTCTCAACTATGCACACTTGCAGCTCAGTGATTTTGTGTTTTAAAACTACCTTAGGTAATTTTCCCTGAGAAGTTGCTCTATTGCCCTATGATCCTTGGATTACTATCCATCTATGCCATTGTAGTAATTAAAAATAATTTAAGGAAATAAAAACTAAAGTTTAAACTAGTCTTAGGAGAAAACGGAAAATTAAATTTTGTGCTACCCAAGTATCAACAATATGAATAAACAACTGTGTTTCCTCAAGAAAAGCTGTTTCTTAAGAAAAAGTACAGGATACTAAAAAATTAAAAGTAGAATAAAACAAGAAGCACAGCAATTGTGTACATTTCCTCTGTAAACAGCTTCTGAAGTAGTCATTGTGCCTGTGCATTTTACTTAATTTTTAAATTGTCAAACTGAATTCCAGCAGAGATCTTAAATGCTTTTTTAATGTAAGAAATTCTCAGAGGTCACTTCTATAATTTCTATGCTCCATTACAGTTATTAACAGTGACCGTACCCCTAAGGAAAAAAGTTTTTTTTTTCACAGAAATAAATAGTTACTCTAGTAACTAGCTCTAGTAAAAAATTATGCTGCATCTGTTCTATGATCTGTGTAACCAAATTGTACCACATACTTTGAGAATATCTGTATTGCTGTAAATTAAAATTTTGTTGAAGGCAATGGAAAACTACTGTTTTATTCAGGGCAATGAAAAAAATTCTTTTAACAGCATTTTCTAACAATAACTATGCCATGTATTCATACTTATTAAGAAGTTACTAATAAATTCTGATAAAAATGGTAAGACTTAAGGATACATCTACATTCTACATATAATGTTTTCAACTATTACACCCATATATTCAATACTAATAGAATCAATACTATCTAAGCTTTATTTTAAGTTTAAGTGAATGGATTTCATCATACATGCAAGTGTTCCTGTTCTTCTTGCTTTTCAGGATATGAGCTACTCAATTAAAAGACTAACAAAAGAGTTAAAAATTAAAGCATTTTTCAGCTGTTCATGACATAAGGATTTAAAACTCTACTATGTGTGAGAGTAACACATGTCTTCTGCAAGTATTAATTGTAGGGTTGGAGTATCATTTTCTTTATTGCATGTTTTGTTTTGTTTTGTTTTCTATTTAGACTAAAGAAAAGTGTAAATTCAAACATTGCTATGCAAACACTTGATATAACTTGGAAAGTTACAAAGAAATCACAAAGTTTCTTTTCTCTTGCAAAGGAAGCCTGAAAAAACATGTTTGAAGAATGGTTTAAATTGCCTTCTAAAGTAAATCTTGTACCTGCCTGATTTTGCGTTCAACAGTTAAGTAACAATACTGGAGTGCAACAGGTCCTATAAAAACTCAGGAAGTAGTGGCTAGAAACTACAGTTTTAAATATGAAAACTACCTATTTTAAAACATAGTCATCTACAATTTGAAGGCATTACAGAAGTGATTCAAGAAGACAGTTTCTGAACCATATTTCTGTGCAAACTTGTGAATCCTGGATACTCAAGGTTGGAGAAAACTGGTATGGACAAGCATACAGGTACACACAAGTAAAACTATAATCTGAAAGTGAAATTTTTGAATAGCAATAGAGAATATTTTATTGCTGACCATAAGAAAAATATTTGAGCAGTTGCATAAGTTTCTGTTTCAATTACTTATAAGAGAAATTCCTGAGCAAAATTTTGTAGTATATCAATACTTCCCAACAGATGATTACTGAGACTGCAGTTAAAAAAAAAAAAGGCAAAATACAGAGAGCTATATGTTCACTAATTTATCTGCTTTTTAGTTAACATTGACCCTTAACAAAAACATAACAAAAATCCTGCTTCTTATATGCCACCAACAAACTATCTACTAAGCAATCTTTGAGTTATTTGTAAATATTTAATGCTTATTTCTTCTTTAGAATCATTTTAGAAAAGGAAAGACATAATGCTCCAAAAGAAAGCTTGGATTCTGCGTCAAAGAAGACTTGGAAAGCTGTTGTGTTTCTCTTTGTCTAAATGAATTCCTAATTGGTACATACTCCAAAACTTACCAGTTTGGACAACTTCCAACACATAGGCAAAATGATAATGTGGTTCAAAAGTACAGAAAATAAAATTACTAATATAAAATTTTTAAAAAAAACTTGAAGATTTTCTAATAATTTAAACAGTATGAAAGTTGAGCTGAATTAGTGTGCTTATACTAGCCATAAAACTGAAGCCTTAGCTTCGATAACAGCATATGTCAATAACACCCCATGAAGGAGATAAAAAGAGTTTTTTAAATAGTGGTATCTGCAGCTAGTGTTTAATTATTATTTAGGCAAACATTATTGCAAAAATATTTAGAAACAATATTGTTTTTATCCAGTAATAGAAGGCAAACAAGTTGTAAGACTTATTAACATCTCCTTGGTAAGGAGAGATCATGCAATATATTAGCATACAATATACATATACCAATTATCAGAGACAAAACAGAAAATACCTATATCTTATGACAATGAAAAGAAAATCCAAGCAGCCCTTTTGACAAATAACAATAATTCTGTCCATTATAGAGATGAAGAATATAACATTTAAAACAATACTAGCAATCAATGTAATAAATGAAAATCATATCAATGAAACAGAAACTTGCCTTATAAAAATCACTTCAGTTTTCAGTGTGCTCTTTTCTAATGAATACATTTCCATCCTGGAAAGCATTCCGCCTGTATTTTTACTTAGTTGTGCTTTAGAATTAGTCAGATCACAAGGCTACAATGAAAAGAAATCTAAGGCAGGAAAAGAATTTTTTTATTATTTAAAACTTGATGATTCTGCATTCCACCATGTTTTCTGTCACAGTACATAGAACATAAGCTCTGGATATTTCTAATTCCTCAAAACATGGGATAAAATGATACTTTACCATAATAGAACAAGCATATCCATAATACATTTTACTCAATAAAATTTTTTGAAAACTGCTACTTCATGAGTAACCTTCTGTATTTTCAGATGAAGATATGTTTCTATTCATTTGAACATTTGATCTCAAATAAATGTATTCCCACTCCACACAGACAGAGTTGTACTTTTTGTCTCAAACAGCTTCATAGAGATTGTAATTTTTATTTAAAAGTACAAGAGTTTACACATAAATTGACAACAAAGTTCTGGGTAGTTTCATCTACTTAGACAACAAGATAGATGACAGTATTTCTGAGAGTAACTTGACTAGCAATCAATTCTCAAGGGAGCTAAATACTTTAGATAGTGATTTCAGGGTCATTTTGTCATGATGGTTGAGCAAGCTGTCTTACTACATTGACTAATGACTTCTGAAGCTGCTGATAAAAGTTTGAATTTCAAGTTTGAGCTTCAGCTGCTCCTGCTAACAGTTGCAGTTCCTCCTCTCATACACCTGTCCCTGCAAAGATAATTACTATGATGTGGATTTAACTCCCGGAAAAACAGAGACAATATTCAACAAGAGATATTACTAGATATTCAAGATGACAGACTGTGGTATCTGATAAGTATTGATAATGAAATAAGATCTTTAAAGGTGCGGAAGAGACTATCTAAGCCTATACGGGGGAACTATGTAGAGCACAAAATTTCTGTACTGTCAACTGATAGATTGATTTAAAGTTAGTAGTCATAGCAACACAATTCTTAATGAAAAAGACTTTAACAGATACTGGTAGTAAGATAAACATGAGATCAAAGCTATGTTTAGCTATGTAAGCAAAAATGAAAGGAATTTAAGAAAGAAAGACGTAAACTTCCCCTCTTACAGAAGAAAAAATTGTGGTGTGTGTAGCACTTTAGCCCAAACAAACACTACAGTTATTACTTCTACAACAAAAGTAAAATATTCTCTTCTAGTAACAAATGAGACTATAAAATAATTTTGACTTCACTCCACTTAGCTCCATTACACTGTGTTCCAGACCAAAGTAGCAGGAGATTACTAGTTAATGACACTTCTTCACTTTGCATTGAGTATAAAAAAGAATGTCATCAATCCTAGCAGGTTTCCTCATGTTTGCTGGCTTATCGTTATACATATGAGTAACCTAAGCAGCCAGATTTTACCTTGGGATCTGAAACTATAGAATATAAAAGGGACAGATGCAATACACATTGTATTGTCCTACTCCTAGTTTATATCAATTGCTCCTGTTTTCCCAGGTCAATAGTAGAAAGAGTTGAAGCCATTCACAGGCCATTAAAAGAGCTAGAGTGTGACAGAATAGGAACACTGGTAAACAAACCAGATGAATTTTGTGGATGAGTTTACAGTATAATCTGAAGGTGGACAGATCGAATCTACTGAAGACTGCATTGTCAGGTTAAGAAGTCTGCAATCAAACCCCTCTCCATCCACTCACATGCACTCCCTGCGATTGAATCAAAGACTCCTATACTCACTCTAGTAAATATCACTCCATTTTGTAAGCTCATACATTGATAAGACCACAGGAACATTTCAGAACCTTCAAGAAAAAATTAGTAATACCATGAAATTTGATTTTATATTCTAGAGAGAGCAAAACAATTAATTAACTTTGAGAAGATGAGGGCTAAAGAGAATCTCCATCCCTTATGGGATGTGGAAGAAAACAAAGTGAAAAAGCTGGAGGAAAAGGCTGAAATAGTTAATGCCATCTTTGCCTTGGTCTTTAGCAGTAAGACCCGTTGTTCTTGGAGAACATGGTTCCCTGAGCTGGAAGCTAGAGACAGGAAACAGAATGAAGCCACATAATCCAGCCTTGAACTGTTGGTGAACTGCTACATTACTCAGATATAAACAAGCCTATGAGGCCAGATGGGATTTACCCAAGGATACAGAGGGAGCAGTCAGAAATACTCACCAAAGCCCTTTCTATCCTTTATCAGCAGTCCTAACTAGTGAAGTCCCCATTGAATAGCATCTAGCAAATGTGATGCCCATGTACAAGAAGGGTCTGAAGAGGAATCTGAGGAAATACAAATCTGTTAGTCTCACCTTAGCATTAGGGAAGGTTGTATAGAAGATTCTCTTGAGTGCCATGACATGGCAGAGGACAAGCAAGTAATTAAGCCCAGTCAGCATGTGTTTATGAAAGCTGGTCCTTTTGACTAACCTGCTCTCCTTTTCTGACAAAATTACTCACTTGGATGAGGAAAAGGCCGTCGGTGTTCTTCCCTTGGGCTTTAGTAAAGACTTTGACATCATTTCACATAGCATTCCCCCTTTGTAAACTGTTTTCATTAATAAAAAGCAATGTAGCATGTTGTTTGTATTTATTATACATATTCAGACAACCTCTAAATACTAGGTGGAGAAAAAAGTGAAGCACGACTGAAAGCTGATTGCAAAATTACTCAGATTCTGAAAATTGCAAGTGTCTTCAAAAGGATTCACTATTTTGAATGCAATACCCTGATAGCATGCTCATTGAGGAATAAGCTTATTTACAATTTGCGCAGCAGGAGTTCTGTTAGGGAGGAGGATGACTTCATTCCTTCTGGGAGTACCATCAAAATAAAACAAGGCTTCTGTTAAGCTACAAATATAGTTTTGTTTTCCCCTTCTTTGCACTCTTGCCACCTACCTTATATGTGTATCTGTGCTGCAGTGTAATGTCAAATAACCTGAGATAAGGCAACACACCAGAAAAATAATGAGGTCCAGTGATATTTTTCACTTAATAAAAACTAGGTATGTTGAAGAAACAATCAGTTGGTCACATAAATAAAATATTCTCTTAAAGAAGAGGTTAATAAATCAAAATATGCATTCCATTTACATGTCTGTAACACAATATTTGTAATTCAATACTACAGATTGTAAAATTGAACTAAAACTACAGAAAAAGGATAGATTGAAAGCATAAGAAAGTTGACTATGGGGTTTTCAGAGTTGGAAAAGTTATCTTTATCCTAAAAAGTGCTAAGGGCACTAACTTTCAAGAAAATTATATTATTTATTCAGATAATCAAATAGCGATTTCAAGTTTAATGTGCAAAAAACTTACCACTTTATGAGATTATTGGGATCCAAATGCTACTTAAAATCTTGATACTTTCCTTCAGACTTTCAAATTATGAAGGTGAAACTTCAAAAATATGCAAAAAAAATTCTGTACAACTGAGAATTTAATTAATTTTGCAGATATCACAATAGTAGGTACATACATACAACTGAATAACCACATGCACAGAGTTCAAAATGCATGTACACAGTTGTATGCACCTCACTGGCCCACTGAACATATGAACAAAACATGGGCCATTTTAACCTGTGAAAACTCAAGGCTCTAAAATAATGAAAAATATTGAAAGATGAAAGAAATTAGTACTCAAGTTCTATGAATATTGTCAGTTCATGAGTCAAAAACCAGCTTTCTTACTTTGGGAACTTCTGGAAAATTGTTATAGTGAACTAAAAACAACACAGCTCCACTAACTGCTGAATTACTTTGTTAAAAAGACATCTAAATTTTTTAAAAAAATTCATAAGCATCAAAAATCAAACCCACAAAACCAGACACTGTAATCATTCTTGTTTCAGAAACAAAGGTTTCACAGAGATTAAGAAAATAAGTTTAAATATGTACATGAACAAAAACAGAGGTACACTTATGTTTGAAAGGCAACAGTCGTGCTATCAGGCAATCCTAGGTTTAACAGTCTATTCCAATGCCTTCTCCAATTTTAGTTTTAAGCTAAATTTTTACTTCTTTTTGAAATTTCTGGGGTTTTTTATCTAGTGCAAGCCTTGATGATTTTTTTTTTACTTCCACACTTTATTCAAATATTATTTTTTTTAAATTTAAAGTGTTCTTTGACTGTGACTGCGACTTTGACTATGTCTGTTCTTCATGCATTGATATGCAGGATAAACCAAGTACAGGCATTAGAATTAAATAATAGCTTTTATAAAACTGAAGAACTAAACTTTCATACATAATAATTAATTGCACAAAACAAAAGACAGCCAAGGATGTTTATAAAAGTAAGAAAAATAAAGATTTCATTTTTTATAAGAAACCCTGAGCATTCTTAGAAAAATGCAAAACTACCCAGACCGTGAATGGATACAGTGTGTGTTTTATGATCTGGAGGGAAAAAAACCAAATGGCATCTTTCTGGCAGCCATTGAAGGACTGGCTGGTGAAGAAAAACATCAGAAGGGACAAGCTTTGACATGTTTGTGGGAGCTATCTAAATCTGACTGAGCCTGCAATATTCCTGAGACCTATAAAAGTAAGGATTCTAACTCTGCGAACTTCCTGGGAGGAATATGTAACTACAATACATTCATAAAAGATACACTTTTCATTATCCTAGCTTAAAACCACTCTTTGTTGTTTAATCAAACATGAATTCTTTAACAGCTCAGAGATGTTACATAAATTTCCATTCATCTTCCAGTAATGTTTTAAAATTCTGAAGTCTTACAGAATGTTTGATGAAAAGAGAAACCATCTGAAATGCATTAATGAAAGATTTTAAGGCATTTTAAAAGAAGGGAGTGTGATATAAAATGTCACCAGGGAACAGCAACCCTTGCATCTCCATTTGTTTGTTCTTTCCCAAAGCTCACTTAATTTAGATGCAGCATCCATGCTTATGCTGCTTTTATTCTCATTCACTTGTTCATTCATATACCAATGAGGGGCAGATTATCCAAAACTGAATATGTGGGACAAGTACTGAAATTTCTGTTGCATGCATTCACTTGACTGAAAATGTATGCACATGTGCAATATAAAATTTAATGATCATGCTAAATATTGAAGTGTTAGCAAAATACATCAACACCTGCCTCATTCCATACAGTACTTGGTGGCTTGCATATTGCAATTCTTGCATTTCCTAAAGCACATTTTTAGAAATACTTTTTAAACACAAAATGACACTGAGAAATATTCACTTGAGCATGTGAAGAGGTTGGCATTGTTTTGCTGTCATCATTGACTTTATGCAATCATTCCTGTTTTATGGTAATGTGACACTAGTAGCAGACAACTTACATTTCATGGTTTTCTCTTTTCAAATCTACAAGTGTCATACAATAAAGTTACTTGCCCCATATTAGATGAAAAATACACACAATATAGAGCACCTCAAGTAACAATTATGAAATATATGGGCATACATCGCAATCAGTTCCATTATTGTGAATCATGTGACCTCTCACAGAAGTCCTTTTATGAAAGCTTCTATATAACGCAACTAGTGCGAAAAACATTTAGTATAATATAGATTATATTTCTTGTAACATTAATTTGACATGTCAGGCATTTTTCAAATACTATGGCCATAGAAAAATAGAATTGGAGAGTAGTTTATATGGAAAGGCCATCTACTCTAATCTCCTCTGCAAGAAACAGGGGCATTTTCAAATAGATCAGGTTCCTCAAGGTCCTTTCCAACCTGACCCTGAATATTTCCAAGAATGGAGCACCTACTTCCTTATTGATCAACCCACTCTGTTGTTTCACCACACTAATTTTTAAAATTTTCTTCCTTATATTTGGTCTAAACTGGTCTAAACAACTGGTCTAAACAACTCTGTTGTTTCACCACACTAATTTTTAAAATTTTCTTCCTTATATTTGGTCTAAATCTGCCCTCCTTCAGTTTAAAACTCACCACAACAAACTTGGTTACAAGGTTTGAGCCCATTTTTCTTAAAAGATACCCTGAAGTATTGACAGGATGCAATAAGCCTTCTTTTCTCCAGGCTGAGTAACTCCAGCTCTTTCAGCCTGCCTTCCTAGGAGAGGGAGTCCATCCCTCTGATAATCCTCTTCTGGATGCATTCCAACACATCCATGTCTTTCCTATCCTGAGGACTACAAATTATCCTCAGTGGAAACAGAACTCCAGCTGGGATCTCACTAGAATGGCAGAAACAGCTAGAATCTTCTCTCTTGACATACTGGCCATGTTTCTTTTGATTCAGACCAGGATGAGTCTCTGGACTGCAAGCACACAGCTCAAATACAACGTCTTATGCACCAGTACCCTCAAGCCTCTCTTGACTCAGCTGCTCTCGGTCTCTTCATCCCTTGCCCTGTATTGATATAAGGGGTTGCTCTAACCCAAAAGCAAGAACTTGCACATGAACTGGTTGACCCCAGTTCTCAAGTTTATCCAGGTCCCTATGGTGGCATCCCATCCCTGCAGTGCATCAGCAGGAGCAGTCAATATCAAGTTGTCTCCAAATCTGTAGAGAGTGGACTTGATGACACTGTCTATGTTGTTGATAAAGACAGTAAACTATACTGGTCTCAATATTTCAGGACCAGATGGACATTCATAACCCATCTCCATACCAGAACATTAAACTGCTGATAACTATCCTTTCAATTCCTCAACCAAAGAACAGTTAATTCATAAAATCCAATTTAGAGAGAAGGATGTTGTGGAGGACTGTGTCAAAGGTCTTACAGGACTCAAGGGAGATGACCTCAGTAGCTCTTCCCTTGTCCATTAATATAGCAATAGGAATCTTCACAGGGCACTGTATTGGTCAGGGAGGAATTGCCTTGGTGAAGCCATGCTTACTGTCTAAAACCAACTCTCTGACCTTTGTGTACTTTAGCATACCTTCTAGGAGGATCTGTTCCTGAATGTTTAGCTCATTGCAGAGGCAACTACCTGTCAGTGACAGATAAATTTTCATTCTAACTTGCTTATGCCATTGATGTCTGTACTTGAGAGACATTCCATTTTGCACCAGAAATTATCTTCTGTGTTACAGCTGCAAAGTGTGATAAAAAAAAGAAACTGTAATTTAGATAAATCCCACTAAATGGCTCAACTGAAACAAAACTGAAAATGAAGGTATAAATGGTGGAAGTGATTAAGACTACCAAATTCCCCTGGGTCCTCTTAGAGAATGAAATAACTGATGGATTATTATTTATCCTTCAATGTGAGTTTTGGGGAACTAATTAAAGATGTTCCATTACATTTTTCAAAGCCTATCTGAGACTGTAAATCTAACCCAGCAATAACAGAATGTGTGATTGTTAATAGAAAACTAGGCACTCCAGCAATGCACAAGTTTTAAACTCCTTAATTTTGCTACTTGGATTATTTTTAATAGAAGTCAAAGAAATGAGTGATTTCAAGTATGTTACAATTTTTGTGAAAAAGTAATCTTTTCAAGTTATTATGAACATAGCTTTGCTCAGTGACCACAGTATGATAAAAAAGAAAGCATATAAATTTATCTTAAGATTAAAAAAATAGATTCACATTTGATTGGATTGATTAGGATCATAAAACAGATATTAGTAAAAAAGGAAAAACTCAAAATCCTCCAAGTAGCTCCCATTTTCACCAATGTGGGAAGTACAGGTGCAGCTATGAAACACCATTCCAAAAAATTCCTCCAGCAGTGTAGGAATAGAAAATACAGTTACAACTTACAGTTGCAGATCCCAAGCAATATTTCGTTCAGTGTTTGGGAAACAAGAAAGGTGGGAGACAGTTGAAATCCAGTGACAAACTCTACTTTTTTACCTTAGTAAATAAAACAAAGGCAAATAAGCCATGACTCAGAGCAAATTTTGATGACCTAGTAGAGTCCAGAGAAAGCCAGCTGCTAACACCACTATATCATAAAGTTAAACCTCAAAGTGCAGCTCATGCAGTGGTGCAAATTAAAGAAGTAAAGGGAGCTTTTCTTTTGTGTCAGATCTGTCACTAGAAATAAAGGAATAAACCACCACTTGTACTTTTAGGGAAATACCATTAGACTCTTCCATTATGCCAAAGAGGTAAAACAGATTCACTGAGAAAAAAAGTAGAACATTTATACATAACATAAGTTTCAGTGAGGGGCTCATTGACCTGGGGCAAAAGTGCCTGGAGTTACTCTTAAGATGGAGGGAGATGATTGAGAACTCTTCCCCACTTAATACTTCCTTCTGTTGAACAATTTTTACATTTCCCAAGATACACAGAACTGCCAGGAGTAATTACATCATGACTAGACATTCCAGACACATTTACCTAAACTGAAGGGGTGTTTACTATATCTGCAAACCTTTCTTTTACTTATTTATTTGAAAATAGGCAGCTATACACAAATGACTGCACCTTAGTTTGCTTTGCCAAAAACGAATTCTGGGAAGGATATATATATATAGAAATTCAACTCAATTCCAGTAGTCACAAATACTGTAGGCTATGGAACATGGTCTTAAACAATAATGCTTACCGTAGCATACCCCCCTTCCCACAAAATTAAATGCATGCAAGAGAAAACACCATAAGCAATTAAAAATTAATTCTACTAGTTTAATTAAAATATTTACTCTGTTGAATGTGGCCGAATAATACTACTAGTTCTTGCTGAAATAAAGACACTTACTGGAATTTTTTTTTATTAGAAATTAAAGCTAATTCTGGTGTTGATTTGTATAAATAAAATAAGTCCCTCAAATATTTTTACATAATACCATATGCTCCTTAGGATTACCTGGACTACTGCAAAGAGCCTATAAGGAAGTTCAGTAGAAATAAAAAGTCCAGGAGAGATAAAAGGTAAGCAGTGCCTGAAGGAAACATTGTCAGGAGCTCTCAGTCAAAATTTTTGTGCCAATTTATAATAAACAAAGAGATAACAAAAAAGGCAAATTAAATATTATAGTCTAGTAGGTATTGTCTCAACATTACAGAGTCCTAGGAGGTGGCTGAGCTAGCTGTGGCCTAGGCTAGTTTGCAATGCTTTAATAAGGATCCCAGGTTGAGAGACTGATGCTGAAAATGTTGGAGCTCCAGCTCATGACTGTTGCATAAGGAAAAGTCCTAAGAAACACTGAAAATATACTGGAAGGCTGCTTTTGTAGTAACTGGAGTTTTCTATGCTGATTTGAACAGCAAAATGTTAACATTTGAAGAGGTTAACACAAAAATTGTTAGTATTTACAACTGGACCAATTATATCTGAGTTTTAATTATAGTGTTAAAATTTGTTGTCCATTAGTCTAACTTCAACTCTCACCTCACCCTTCTGCAATCACAAGATTTTGTGTGACAAAAAGAAAGCACAGGGAGCAGATGGAACTAGAAAGCACTGCCAACTGCTGCCCAAAAATCATGCAGATAAATATCAACACCATGACAAAATGTATTTCTTCTTGTACTGGCAGTTTGTCCAACTTGAACAATAGTGGAGATACATGGCCTTAAAAGGAGCATTTCCAGAAAAGTCTTTCCTAAAAAGCTGTACTGATCCCTTGGTCTCTCTTGGCCCTTTGCTTGGGAATTGCTTTCAATGGGAGGCTCCTGTCATTGCTATCATTAATACAGAAGTCCTGTTGAAAGTATGCCCATGACTGCCCTTGTCGCTTACCTTTCTGCCATTAGGATCTGATGCTGATGCAGGGTCTTGAAATCTGAGGTGTGGCTTGGACATACCTTGTCACTGTGGTTATGCCTGACAGTTACATTGGCCCTGCTTACAGGACTATCATGGGTCAGCTCACATGGCCTAGGTCATGTATGTGGGGGCTCTGCTCTGTCAGACTCACATCTAGCTGGGCTCTTGGTTGACCCTTCTTTGCAGAGTCATGTTTTCCCTTGCTGCTCCCTGGCACTCCAGTGAAAACCAAAAATATCTAGCAGGAAAAAGCTTGCACAGTCCTACACCACAAAGAGTCAGAGGGCTTGTCAGGCTTTCTGAAGACATTACTGTTTATTTAATAGAAAACATGTATATTTTGTCTTTTCACTGGCTGTTTTCTAACTAACTTAGGAATAAATTAATAACAAATTTTTTAGGAAGTTGGTTTGTCACCCTTTGTAGCCTGGAAAGAAGAACTCCCAGATGCCATGACTTTGTGTTTTTTTTAAGGCCTCTGCCACTCTGAGGTTCATTCTGACAGATAAAATAAGTCTTCAATTTCTACCTAAGAAATGATACAGCTGTGTTGCAGTAAAACACTCAAAAGTCCAGTGTGTACAGTTTAATGAGAATGATATTATTAGAATTGTTCCCATAATGTGTTCCTATGGGTTATGCACATTCTGATTTAGATAGCACGAGTGGAAAAATAATTATAAACACATATTGCAATCTAATAAATAAATAACCAAATATATTAAGTATCTGGTAGTTTCTGTGCAGTTAAACAGCTAAACTTCATTAACAACCATGAGCTTACTGATAAAACCTTGCAATAAATGTGAAGAGCAACAGAAAAAGAATCAGGCTATTATGAACTGGATTTTACTAATCTTTTCCAAATATATATTCTAAGTACTGCTAAAATGCCAAAAAACTGTTACTCAAAACTAAGTAATATAATTTGAACATGTATTTTTAATTCAAATGGAAACATTCCCAGAGAATTTAAACCCTAACATGTATGGACCTGCCAGATAGTTATGGAAACTCATACAAGGTCAATGAACAGAACTGAATCTTCTAACCTGTTGGAATAATTTTCCTTTTATGGGAATTGGGAACTATCTAATAGGAATTAACAATACATTAAAAATAAAACAAAAAAGAAAAGAACAGAAATGCGCCATGTTAATAAACAGGTCTCTAGGACGCACCAAATATTTCACAGCTTCTTATTTATTATCTACCACAATGTCAATGGAAAAAGTTAGTATGCAATATATATTTATATGCAACACTAACTTTTTACTACTGTTTCACAACTGCAGTGAAGCCAAATTTTTACAGAAAAAACAAGACACTGATGACAAAAAAAAAAGAATATAACAAATAATTCATATGAAATAAAAATTACACTTACATGTAGTAGAATTTTTTAAGTATATCCTCTTGATCTTTTCTTGAATACAGAATATATGAATATATCTTATATAGAAGGCTATACAAGATATTCCTAGTCTAAACAAAGTACTATTTTATTGACGAACACAGGCACTTCTGATTTTGATAGCAAAGTTCCACTTATATTTTAAAAATGGTGGAAAACAATTTTTTTCAGTCCTCAGATGCAAATGTGTACAAAGCATGCCTTTATAAAGAATAAAATTTGGGCACAGACACAAAAAAAATTTTAAAATTCAAAACAGACTACTTCAAACTCCTTTTCTAAAAATTGCAAGATTTTCACAAGGGCATTGATGGTATGGTGGGTAAGAAATGTGGCCTTTGTTACTGAATAATGTTCAAATTTTATTCTGAAGAGCAAATCATCCTGTACTGATTTTCTCTGGTGCTTTTGTCATAAGACCTTAGAACTTTACTAATATTAATTAATGCATCTTCCAAAGAATCAAATGAGATGAGATATTATTAATGCAATTTTAAAGGAAGGAAACTAAGAGAGATAAAATTCTCAAGTAGTGGAGACAAAATGATAAAGCATCAACTGATTTTGTGTGGTCCATTCTTGAATCTCAGGGCTTTCATTTTTCATCATAAGTAAAACTGTACAATTCTTTATAGGCTTAGAGCAGAAGTGAGAAAGCTTATATTTCTGCAGAGTGTGTTGTAAGTATCTCACACTGTCAGACTAAAGACAAGGAACACAGAATCAGTCAGCCTTTGTGAAAAGCATTATTGAAAGATGTAACTGCTATTCAGGACAGGTACATACAATCATACAATGTGTAAAGCCCATTGTCACAATATGTAAAGCTTTACAGGAAACCTTAGCTGACTTTTTTCAGGTTTTGTGCCATGATTTTACATGAATGATGCACTATAAGTAGTACATTTTAGAATCTATTAAACATGTCCAAATCTGTGAGAAAACATCTGTGCCTGCCTTGCTTGCCTTTTAATCACAGATGTTTTCCCTCTCAAGGCTTTCTAACCCTCAGACACTTCTTGAAATTTCAGACAGTTGTTACATGTTCAAATTCAATCTGGGGATAAAATCTACTTCCTTCTTGTTCTAACACAGGAGTAATTTTTTCCAGACTTACTCTCAGCTAAGGTCAAGATTCAGCCCTACATTTTAATAGGTACAAATGCTTTTATTTTGTTCTAGGAAAACTAGAAAAAGAAATTTTCTCCCTGAAGTTTCCACAAGGCTCCTACATCATACTAGGCCTGAAAACAATAATAAAATCTATACACTTTGTAATTAATGTAGAACTACTTCAAATACTTGTTAAAGCTCTTGAGACATACTCAAATTCCTGTATAAATAGACCCACTTTTCAAAAAAGCTGGTGATACTAGTTCCATCCTTGAAATTAGTCAGGAAGGTAAGATTTCACAGTAACTAAGAAAATAAAATTACTTCATGATTTTAAATATTATTTGTATAATTGTATTTTAAACAAATACTTTGTACAGGAGATTAATAGATTACATGTGATGTCGGTTATTTCACTGAACAATTCTGTTTTAGAAATTTGTAACAAACTATATTGATGCCTTCAAAACTTCATAATACTTTGTCCTGGTTTGCAGTAAAAAAGAAAGAGTTTTCTGGTTTGTAATGTCACTTTTTATCTGTGACACTTTTAACTGAATAAACTCTGAAATTAACAGCATGTTCTTCAGAAACTGTTCACTCTCAAGAGTGATAAGAACTGTTTATACAACGGAAAGTTTGGCACAGAGAATCTTACTTGGGCTTACAGCTGTAACAACCAAGGTTAAAGGGTTGGAAGCAGAAAGGTGTAGAGGGGTCCCACCCACAGCAGGAGTGAATAGTACAGGTGATCCAAAATTGATCAGTTCGAGTATTCCATCCTACCTGTGCTGTGCTCAGTATAAAAGCTGAGGGATCAAAGGCTCTCTTTCTTCAACAGATGAAGTTCAGGAAGAACCCAGTCTGTCTGTATGCTTTTTATTCCAGTCTTAGCATCCTTGACTTCAAATCAGGAATCCAGCTCCTGACATCACTAACTCCAGTCTGGGATTTTCCCTGTGTCTACTGGTGATGTGGTTGCCATCGTGGAAGCTTGACGCTTATACAGATTTGTATATACTGTACACAATTTTTGTCTTTCAATTTTATTATTATTTCATTATCTAGTGATATTTAGATTAAATAAGTTTCCTTATTTTTCTAAACTCATGCATCTCTCTATCCCTACCTCTCCTTACTAAAAAAGAGTGGGGCAGGGCATTTGTATTGTATTCTCCTATCTGGCCAAAATCCACAATTTATTTTCCTAGGTATTTAAGTAACTTTAGATATTCCCAAGATAAAACGTACTTTAACTGAGTAAACAAATACTTTATAGGAAGTAATGAACTATATATTTTTGGTTTTGAAATTTCTGCCTAATTTAAGAGACACATATGTGGCTTCTGGATGTATCATTACTCAAGTATAGAGATAAAATAGAGTAGGGCTATGCCTGCAGTTGTGCTGTATTTTAAATAGGCATGCATTTTACTAGTAGTAGAATAAACTTTAATCCATTATCCCTCATCCTCAGCCCACCCTGTCTTACACTACTTTACAGTTTTTACATTTGTCCAAACTCATTGTATTTTCATGAAATTATTTCTAAAAAATCTCATCTGTTCCCAAGAATATCTTTCCTATGATATACTTGGTCCACAAATTTTATAAACATGCAATCAAAACTAGGAAACATAAGGAAGGTAGGAGAGAAGCTTCAAGAATACCTGCCAGAATTCTGATATTTTTTAGTTTCTTGGAGATTGTTGTACTTCCTGTGAATTACTTTATGTTCCAAAGCTTAGAGACCTTTGTAGCTGAACTGAACTTGATGAGAGACAAGTTTATCAGATTTTCCAATTTTCTTATACACAGCTCACAATACCAGAAAAAAATTGATACTGTCTGTGCCTAATAAGTAAGAGGCAGAAAATCTGTGATGCTGATATATATCAGGGAATCCATCTAACTTTTTTTTAAGATGGCATGTTTCAACATGAATAAAATACCTAATGTCAAACAGATTTCAAAAATAAATGTATGTAAGCTTCAAATATATTTTGTAAAATTTACAAATAAATAACTTTTAAATTTGCTAACTTTAAGGATTTCTTTGGTGGAGATTTCTTTGTATTTCATACAACAATGGTTACAATGCGGGAAGCATTTGCTCAGATTAAATGTAAATGTCAGATGTTTAACTGTTTAAAGGTGGGAAAAAATTAATGTTCGGATAGCAAAGATTAACATTTTGGAATATATACTGAACTTTCTGTTTAGTCTCAAAAGTATAACTAATTTTTAAAAGTACTACATGGTCTATACATATCTAGAATAGGTTTCAGGTATAGTTGTATTACATTATGGTAGTCAAAGAGAGCTGCTCTAGAGACAGTTCAATCCACAGTGAAGCAGTAAATTTTGGCACAGATGGATTTTTCCTGAGGCAGGGAAATTGCAGAGTGATGGAAATTCACCAGGAGCTGGCAGCTCTCAAATGGCAGGCTGGTGCAGCCTGGGTGTTGCTGGAGGAACCATATCTGTCCACATCTATAAAAAACAGCCTGCAGAGTTCAAGAGACCAGGAACCTGGCAAACTGATTCGTCAAAAAGAGCTTGGCATACCAAGGTCTGGTGCGGCAGTTCATGTGGCCGTTTGTGGTAGTGTTACTGGACAGGGATAGATTGTCTTCAAAGGACTGAACTCATTGTCCAAGTGGGAAATTTGAAGCATCCACAAGCCAGCAACCACACACCACTCTGTGATCATCTATACAAGACAAGGGTATTCCGCCTACGTAACTCTCAAGGAAGAATGATGGCCCTTTTTTGAGCTTAAGCTCCAACTGGGGACTCTGCAATGTCTATCCAGTCGTGGCTGATGTCAAAGCTGCTGAAGGGAGAGGGTGCAGGGCAGACCTCAGACTGCAGGAAGTGCTGTGACACTTCTGGGGATGGTATTGGTAGCCTGCAAAAGGTGTGCATAGGCAAAGGACTTTCTGCAGCAGGTAGCTTAGCTGCAGGATGCAGCAAGGAGGCTGTGTAGCATAAAGAAGGTTGAGAAAGATTTTCAAGTTCAGTGTGAAACACTGAATCACAGAAGGGATGATAATCACAGAAGGGATGGATGCTGTACTTCAGATTAATGGAAGCCTGCAATAGCAAAGACCTGTAGAAGGAAGCTGAGCCTCAGAATCTTGAGAGAGAATCTTGAGATTCTTTTACAGAACTACTTCACTGTTCTGCAACCTGAAGAAGACTAGCATGAGAGATGCTGTACACGAGGAATGCAGCCTAGCCTGTGTAACAGCCAGTGCAACTCAGAACTCATGTTTCTCATCCATTGACACCCCCAAATCCTTCTCTTCAGGGCTGTATTCAAGCCACTGTTAAAGTGGTTAGAATGGAACAGGTCCCCCAGAGAAGTTGTTGATGTCCCTTTCCCTTGAGGCTTTCAGGTTCAGGCTGGATGGGTTATCTGATTTAGTGGAAGGTGTCTCTGGCCATAGCAATGAAGTTGGAACAACATGGTTTCAAGGTACCTTCCAACCCAAACCTTTCTATGATTCTATTGAGACACTGATGGATAAGTATTGACATTTCAGTAAAGAAAACAAACTTTTTTGTGCATGAATGTTCTTACCATACCTGAGTTCAAAGTGAACATGACCTAGCTTACTAAAATAGAAAAGCATATTTTCAACTTTTTTTTTAACTAGACATAATGAGAATCTGTTACAGCAGGCCTCTGTGGAAAATAATACTTAATG
>VZTY01023347.1:52506-88719 GCA_013400935.1 Turnix velox | reverse complement strand
GTGAGGCGGCGCTGCGGGAGGAGGAGGAGGAAGGAGGGATGTACTGGGAGCCTTCAGGGCCCTCGGTTTGTGGGCCGGCCGGGTGGAGCAACGGGGCTGGCCTAACCACGGGCTCTGTGGGAAGTTCTCCGGGTAGTGATGGTCCAGACCTCGCTGCCCTTTCAATTCATGGGTTTCCTCCTTTTCTCACCCGCTGCCTTGCTCCCCCACCGCAACCCCTAATTCCCCCTCCCCTCCCGGCCTTCCCCGGTCGTCCATTTATATATCTGTATGTGAAACTTTGTGGATTGCCAGCCCATATCCCTGTCCTGCCCCCCTGATCTTGTGTGTAAATGCATATGTGTGGTCTCGGTTTAGTTATCCTTCCCCTGTGTGCCTCAGGGCTCATCCTTAATAGTGTGATGCTAAGCTGCTGGGTGTGTTGAGGCTTAATTCATTAACCTTCTCTGAAGTGTTTTCGTATCTAGTTAGGCCAAGTGCGTTAGGAGGAGTAGACATCCATGTAACAGGTGAATATAATCTTTAGAAACATTGTCTTCTTTGGAGGCTGGATTCTCCCCTTGTGTGCCTTCAGTTGTCAATGAGGTTTATGGGAAATTTGCTTTTCTGAATCCTTAGTGTTCAGGAATGCTGTCTAGAAATTGCTACATCAGAGCAGAGGTTTACGTGTGTTTTAGCTGTGATTACTTAGGTCTTTGAACAAGTTACTGGTTGTCTTTGAGTGCTTGGCAGATTGACATATCTTGCTGCGATGATTTAAGTTGCTGCTTGTCAATTTTGGTTGAAAGTTACCCAAATTTGGAGAACTCTTTGCAAAAAGCAACGTGTGCAAGTACTTCCAGCTGCTTTAGTACAAAGTCCAACAGATTAGCTTGAATAGTCTTCTCTGACTGTTTCAGCTACTGGACTTTGCATTTAAGTGTCTGTGCACTCACATAACTCTCCTCTCTCTGTAAAGTTGGAGAGATAATAAATGGGAATAATATAATTATCCCACTCCAGCAGCTTAAGGGTTGTGCACTGTGTTTGTGTGATAAAGTTTAATACTACTTTTTCATCTCTCACTTCTTGATTTTGGCGGTCTTCAGACTGTTCCATCAGCAGATTTGAATTCTCGCTACATATTTTACAGAAATTCTGTATCTACAGAGAAGTCAGTCCACAGTAGTGGTTAATGGATCCTTGTATACCTGTTGCTGAGGCTGAAGGGCATCATCTAACTGTACTAGTGAGACAAAATTCCTCAAAGAGAAATACAGTATTATTATTACAGTAAAAGGAGCCTACAATCCTTAAAAAGTCTTGCTTTTTAGAACTATTTCTGATCTAGAATATGAATAAACTATGGGATTTTTCTGCTTATTTGTGACCTAATCTTGTTCATTCTTTTCTCTCTCTTCCAAATATGCTTTCTGTCATCACCCGTTCAGCATACTTCTTGCTGGTAGCGTGAGAAGTATAGTATTTTCAGTTCATTATGTTTTCTTGACAGAGTGCAGGCTAGTAAACTGTTAGCATGATTTCCTGTGGAAGCAAAACTTAGAGGAGCAAGTTTTTACTGACCTCCTTGTTTTCCTAATGGTTTGTGAAATCTTTTTGGCTAATTTTTGCTTTTGCAGTGGTACTGATGAGTTTTGTGAAGCTGAACAAAGAAGAGGGGGAGGCAACTTCAGGGAAGAAAAGATAACAAGAATGAGCTTATGTTTTACTGCACAATAGGAAATGTACATTCAGGAGGAGCAAGAGAGCTCTATGAATCCTTGGACTGTATGAGAATCCTCAGCTGTGACTTCGCATTCTTGCTTCCTAAATTGATGGAATATGTGAAGGCAAATCATGATTTGATGGTTCTTAGAAAAGTATCTTTTCCATGCTGCATGTTCTCTTTTAACTGTCTTCCTTATCAGTACATGGCTTCTGCTCCCTACTGCTTTTCTGTTCAAAGTATGATCTAATATTCAGGAATTTTACTTATATAAACTTTGCAGTAGCAGAAGTTTCCTCTGCCTGTAGCGTGGGAGGAAGTCTTACATATCTTACAGTCTGCTTCTGCATTAAATTCTTTCGTGCCTGTCTTCCTGAAACTTGATTTCCAACTTCTTGTTTGTTTCTTACTCTGGTCTTGTTTCCTCATTAGTTGACTAGAAGCAATGCAGTTTTTGGCAGTAATCTTGATGTTTTGCTGCCAATTACAACATGAAGGGTTTGACTCATGTTTTTGTGTCATATCTGAGTGGCAGGACTTGAAATGCTGACTGTGTGACCCTGGGAATTTAAAAAATAATAGTAAAAACGGATGCCATTCTTCAAGCTATAAGAATTGGGTGCTGGTGAGAAGATAATATTCACTTATGTGTAATAAACAGTAGGGATTCTGTCTTTGGAGTTATTGCTTTCTCTTTTTTTAATATCTCAGATTACTAGGAAGGTAGCTTAGTGGCCCTCAGACATTGATTCAGCTGGTGGAATTTAAAGGGCGATGTGAGTACCTTTGTTTTCAATCACATTTCTGAAGTAGAAGAAACTTTTTAATAGTTCTTGGAAAAAGTATAGAGAAACAGCAGGAAGAGTCTTAGTATTTTATGTATTTCTGTGTAGAGATCTTGGATCCTGCAAAAGATCCTTTCTTCACAAGGATTCTTCACAGAAACAGTTTTGAGAAGTGGCAGTGAAACAGGCTAGTGCCAAATAATACAGTTTTGTTGCTTAGCAAAAGAGAACTTAATGCTGCCAGTCTGTTCTTTTGGAGGACATTGCTGGCTTCTGCTCAATGATTAATTGTAAAGTGTCAGTAGTCTTAATTTTTTTTTTTTTTTGCGAGAATCATTTTGTTGGTCTCTGTTTCTTAACTTGTTGTTATGTCAATTTCATATTTGTGGTAAATTAAATATTTTTACTTAAGTACTATAGTTAGTGTGTTATTTAATGTGAGTAGTGTGACAGTTAATGTTGCCATCTATTTCTGTGATAACTGAATTAAAGAGTAGTTTTTACTGTTTGTGTTCTTTGATGTCTTCCTTTTGAATACAGCCAGCATGTGTCATCTTCAGAGATGCCTTTGCAGGAATTGCAGGGATTGAAGGAATTCTGCACTCTGCCCACATACATCCACTCAAATTTTTAAAATTTCCCAAGAAAGCAGAAGCATTCATGGGAATGGATGAATCAGATGTACAGTTAAATGGATAAGAAGGACCCACGCAGATTAGAGACATTTGCTTCCCTCAAGGGATGGAATGGAGAGTTAAATAGTACTAGTTAGAAGAAGAGCAGAGTATATTAAGCCTATAGAACTTATTAATTGGATGGTACTGTTCTTTTCTTTTATTCTTCTTTCACAGTGGAATGAGAGAAGCTGTACAGTTGCTTAAAGAGAATTCTCTATTAATGTCTGTGTAGTGTTTCCAAAAAGCAGTAGATTCCTCATGCTAAGTATAAGTCTTGTTTGGTCAACTAGGCACAAAGTTTTTGGCAAGATAAACTTGGATTTATAAGAAAGAAAATACAATAAATGTTTGTTCTAAAGTAATTTAATCTCCTGCAGCTGAAATTGGAATTTTTCACTACATGTGCTGCTATAATCCCCTACATCATTACTTCCTAAACTTGTCACTGCTTACAGTTACAGCTGATAAATCATCTAACCTAATACTATGAGAAAATGGGTTATTCAGCTGAACTGGAATCACTAGATTTTTCTGACTGAGAAAACTGGGAGGTTAAAGTGAAGGTAAACTGTAGAACAAATGTATATGCTTGGCTAGTAGACCTTTCTTATGCAGACTCTTGTATTTTAAAGAATAAAATAAACAAAACCAAATGCCTAGAGGACCTTCCATAACTCTGTTAGAAAACAGACACTACCTATGCATCCTTCACAAACTGGTAACACTATAGTCAATCTTGCAGTTCTTTGGGATATAATGTTGTTTGGAGGCATGTCTTGAGAAATATAGAAAATTTGACTACTGCAAAATTAACTGAAGAGGCTAAACCGAAAATGTTTAGCTTTACCATTTTGGAAAAGATCTATGAGTCATGGATATAGTTCTAGGTGAAAAAGAGACCTAAATATGCTTGTGAGAAGAATGATTGGAATAGAGAAATACATAGCTTTTAACTTTGAGGGGTATCCTCTGTTCTCTTGAGTGCCCACTGAAATTATTTCCACTTCTTTGGAAACAAATGAAACTTAAATAGTCATATTATAAAGATGGGCTGGTTGCTTGAGTTACAGTTTAACTGTACCAAAGATAAATTGAAATTCATCCTGCCTCACAATGATTACAGCAGAATTGATATCTGAATTGCCTCTGGTTTAGAAACAGTTTTGTTGCTCATATGTGGCTGAGATCCTGAAATACTCGCTGGATTACAGAACAGTGTTGTAAGTATACCTCCATAGTTTGTCCAGGGGCAGGCATATTAGGGCTGGCACTGATCTGGGAGCTGCTGGACTGAGTTTATCCCATTTGAAGCCACATAGGTATCCCTGTATTGTAATTCCTCAGTGTCATGCTAATACATGTACTTCATGGGTTTGTCTTTATCTGGAATATTCTAGACCTTCTGTATTTTCCTCTTGATTGCTATTTACTGTTCTGGAATGTGGTTGCTAAAGATCCAGTTTTGGTTTACTGTTTTTTTCTACTTAAACCTGGTGTTTTATCTACATTTTGTTGATTTGAAAATGATGACTTTTGATGAAACAAGGCAGTTGCTTTCTACAGAAACCTGCTGTTAGAAGGCTCCATATTTGTGGAAGAGTTAAAGACACCTTCTAGTCCCACCTCCTGCAGTGGCAGGGACATCCTGCACTAGATGAGGCTGCTTAGAGCCTCAGGAAGCCTAGCCATAGATATCTCCAGGCATTGATGGAGCCTCTGACACCTATCTGGGCAACCTGGCACATTGTTTCCCCACCCTCATGGGGAAGAACATCTTCCTCGTGTCTCATCTAACCCTAGATTCATAGGGTTGGAAGGGACCTGGGTGTGGAGCTCAGTTGGGAGAGCATCAGACTCCTAATTTGAGAGTCTAGGGTTCAAATCCCTGTCAGGTACAAGGCTTGTCAGAGTTGGACTGATGGTTGGACTCAATGATCTGAAAGGTCCCATCCAACCTAGGTGATTATGATCTTAACTAAAATGCCTTGAGTATACCAGAAACACTTCCAGAAGAATGCAGGATAGTAGCCAAATTTTTGTATTGGACAAAATAAGATGTGTGAAGTTTATGGAAAGACACCTGTTCATGATGGCTAGTTAAGTTTCTCATTCTGACACAAAAGAGTCTGTGGACATGTGGCAAAGAGTTACTCACGAATTTTAATAGTGCATCAGTTCTGTAAGTAGTTTATAAGAACAATATGGCATAACAAACTCACCTGTAAACCTGGCATTAGGGTGGAAGGTACGACTTGCTGAATGAACATTCCAGAATTCTCAAACCTGTCCTTTTTGTGAAGGTACAGGTATAATTCATTATGAAGCTGTTTTCATCTGAAACATAGATGGAGTTCAATGGATATAAGAGATCACAACTCTCGATCTGCTGAATGTAGTAGGAACTTTGAGATGATGAAGTCAGGCCTATAATGGTTCTGTTTGTTCAGTTGGCTTCTGTGCTCTGAAACCTTTGGTGGCTTTAAGAGATTGCCTAAGTTATGTGACTCACGTATGACTTTTTTATATTTAAATGAAAAAAATTAAGTACTTCCTCATTTGTTTTCTGTCTGGACTGCTCTTAGCATGCTGACTCATCCTGCCTCTAATTGGTGTGATCAAGATCTTATTTTAATAAGATGTTGAATTTAAATTTTTGTTGCTGAAAGTTTCACTAATGCGTTCCATTCTCTAAACTGAAAGATAGTTTTATCTCTGCTGTGAATAGGTCCTGTTTTTTCTGGATTTGTGAACTTCAGCACTGCAAGTATGACAGTACAAAGTTAGGAATAGGTTATAAATAACAAGCAGAGAATTTAGTGGCATGAAGAAAATGTTTGCTTCTAGTACTGCTCCTTCTCTTCCTGTTCTGCCTTATTCTAACCTCAATTCTTCCTCTCATATCAGTTTTGTCTTTACTAAATCCTTGTTTTTCAAACCTAGCTCTTGCAATTCAGTTAGTTAATTTGTATTTCAGTGGGAGAGCATATGGATGATGAGCTTTCTAGACATTCAGGAGAGCAGTTTTGTGGTAACTTGTATTCTGTCTCTATTTGGAATAATGTGTGAGAAGGTGTGTTAGTTCTGAATGTTGACTTTGGAACCATGGTCTTGGTAAGCCATGCAGGCCACATATGTGAGAATACTGAATGAATGGATCTTACAGCAGTGTCAAAATGCATAAATAAGAGATCATCTGGGCAGCTTACAATATTCCAAATAACAATACTCATTGTGAAGGAGCTATGAGGGTAAACTATACTACCTGAGTTTAAGCAGAACATAGTGACTCTGATATACAGGATTCTCAAGTCCGAGAATTTTTGAGCCTGAACTACATGTGCAATCTATAGATGAAATGGCAAAGCGGAAGGACACACACCAAAATCCAAAGCCAACAACAAAAAACAGGAAGCCAGGGGATATATGGAATTATATTGCTTAGATCATATATCCAGGTTTGGGGTTTTTTTTGGTTTTTTTGGGGTTTTTTTATGCATCTGCAGTTGAATTTTTGTAGTAGCTTTTTCTATGGCTTTAAGTTTCTGCTTATGTGTCCAGACAAAAGTATGAACAAAATCACATGCTAGAGAAAACCAGTTTCCTTTAAATGTTTAAGGGACTGGTATCTGTGTTGCTCTCATGCTGTGCACATCTGTAGCTCTCTTAGAAAGCAGTTGGCATTACTAGGTCCTACAGACTGAATTTGATTGAATGTATTCATGTGTATTTTGGAGTGTGATGTTTGTGGTTTTGTTGGTTTGCTTGTTTTAAATAAAGAAAAAGACAGTAACATTGAGTTACATGCTGTGAAAGCAGTTGAAATCCTGGGGAAGAGTAGGAATGAAAAGAAACAGGGTCCTGTAAACTATCATGCTCATGAGTGTCTTTGAGGTAGCTTGAGGGACTTGGTTTTGGTGCTTTTTAGAACTATGCTCATTTTTGCTGGGTTTTTTCTGTGCAGTATAGTTCTGTAGTTCAGTAAAGATACATAATATGCCAAGGGTTATTGTGTATCTCCAAAGAATGAATTTTTGTAACTTTCTTTCTTCAACAAGAATCTAGACTTTTTTTCTTTGCTTATATTGCTGCCTTCCTCATTGCTTGCAGACCAAAAGGGAAATAGTGAAATCATTTTACTTAGCCTTCAGCTACACTTTGAAAATCAAACGGAGTGACTGCATGCAGTGGCTAATAAGCTGAACAAACCAAAACATCACAGGAAAGGCATTCTGGAGATTTGCTTGTCGTACTTCAGCCAAAGTTCAAAGAGGATTCTAAAGCATATCTAATTATGGAGTCAGTTTATAAAACAGCATTGTGTGCTCAAAGTTTCTTATGAGCTAATACCACATCTTTATTGTTGATTGACTGACATGCTCTATCCTCAATCTCCAGTAGTTTATGAACTTGTTTTTTAACACACTTGTGGCCTATAAATTAGTTATAAGCTTCAAAGAGGAAAGATGAGCTGGAAAGCCATTTGAGACAAAAGATAGAGTGCTTTCCACAGAACAGTTACTATCAGCATAGCTCTTTTAAACTGATTTGTGAATGATGCTATGAATGCAATACCATAGACAGTGAATGTTTTAAAAATATTTTAGTTTGTTCAGAACACTTACAGTGCTTGTTTCAGGTAATTCAGTTGAGATGAGGAGGTTTTAAATCCTTATACAAATGAGCCTGGTTAAGCAAGTTCCAGTGAGGTGAAATGTGTGTTTCTATCTATACCCTGTATAGAAAAAAAAAGCACAATCCTCTGTAATCAAGTGGGTCATAGTGAGAATTTTGTATTTCTTTGATTGCTGGTTTCTCAGTAACTTTTATTATTAACCCTTCTTTGGCTGAATGGTTTAAAACACTTGAATCTGACCTATAATAAAATATTAATTATCGGTTGCTATCTCGGAGATAAATTTAAGTAACCCAATGGTAAATGCATTTAATTTCAAAGTTCATTTTGATTAGGATACAACAGTCTTGTTCAGCTGAAGGAGAAGTCAGTCATTCTTTTGATGCTAGGGCCCAATCATAACATGTAAATTCAGTATTTTTTGAAATTGTAGCAGTAGTATTTTGAAGATATGCTCATCTTCCTGTTAATGCTCCCTTATATTTATGGAGTAAAACCTTGATTTTGAGAACTCGTGTTTCTTATTACAGATTTGGGGGTTTTATTTTTATTGTCAGTTTGTAGATTCTGCATAGAAGTCAAAATATCAAATTGGCACCTACTGAAACTAAAAACAAATAGCTGGTTCCTACTGTTCACCTAGAAGGAAATCAGCCACTTCCTTTGCATTCTCTAGACATGTACTAAGCATTTTAATACAGATGTTGATGTTGGGGCTCTTACAGTAACTGAAAATGCTTTTATTCAGAGTTAGCAACTAAGCACACATTGGGTGGTAGTGGCTTTTATTCTTTTTTCAGGTGGTTAACTTTTGTAGCAGTGATCTAATGATGGAAATAGCCTATTATTTAATCCTATTAAACTTTCAGATTGCATTATACTTCAACTTAACGTTTTACTCTAATGTGAACACAGTGCCACCAAGGAAGTGAAACATGCTACAATTTATATTCATCAGCCTGGCTTGAGTTTGTGTGAAATTACTTTTGCAAGTGTTTTGTATTTTTATGTTTTGATGGTGGTGTCTGTTGTCAATCTGTTGTCTGGTGGGGTACTGATTTATTGAGTCTGTATCTGACCTCTGGTTTCAGTGTGGTTGCTATTTAGCAATCTTCTAGCAGCTCTATGGATGACAGTATTTTCTGGTGAGTGTACCCTTAGAGTGGCTCTCATTGAAATAGAATCATCCAAATGAGATCAAAATACAGCAGTGTTAAAACATGGAGTGTGACCACTTCTGGAGGGGAAATCTTTCTTGCAGATTTGCCTGTCAGAACAGATACTATGCTTTGTTCAATGGATGTGGTACTTAACACATCTTTCTGGAGTGAACATTACTTTTATGTTAAGTCATTAGACCTATCTGTGATTGCTTAGAAAAATTTTACCACCAATTCTTTTTGGTTGTGTCATATGATTGTCTGATATATCATATGATTGTGTCTGATATATCATATGATTGTGTCTGATATACAAGTACTGGTGCTATAATATAACTAAAGCTACAAACTATAACTACAAAGTATTAGACAGTCATTAGACCTGTCTGCAATTGCTTAGAAAAATTTTACCACCAATTCTTTTTGGTTGTGTCATATGATTGTGCCTGATATACAAGTACTGGTGCTATAATATAACTAAAGCATTTAAACTACAAAGTCTAACAATTTTGCTAAGTAGAGGTAGCTTAGAAGATGTATCAGTTCATGGTCTAGAATCAATAGTGCAGTAACACTCTTCAATTAAAGTAATACTCTGAACAGAGTGTCTCTTGTTATAAGAAAGGTTACCTTCATCTGCCATGGGTTATTTGGTCAGAACTAGTTGCTGCCACTGCTGTGAGCTGTTGCATAATAGGCAATTGGACAAAACTTTTAAATGGGCTGATGAGAGCTGAGAAAAGCCACAAAAATGGTCCCTTCATCCTGTTTCATCACTTGTTAAAGCAAATAGTGAGTGGTTTCCACTATTTCTCACAAAAAACTTAGAGTAAGTCTTAAGTGGAGGAAGAGCAACTGTTTTCAATAATGCACATCTCAGACATTTCTGAAGCTGGGGTTGTAGCACAAGTTTCTAGAAGCTGTAGCTAGGAAACAGTTCATTACTGCTCTACAAACCAACTCTCATATCAGGTTAGTTTGTCTGTAAAAGTGCTGATAGAACAACTGAAGCACAAATGGCTTAGTAGTTCAGTTTATTTGGCAGTTGTTTCGGGAATTGTATTCTTTTGTCTGAGACAAAGAACTTGAGATTGCATTTGATAATGGTTGGTAAGCTAAATACTTGTTTACCACTAACAAACGAAACCTGAAAAGTATGCTTGGTAAGTATCTTCTTGTTGGCTTAAGCCAAAATAAATGTAGAGGTGCTAATAAAAAGTTTTTCAGGGTAATTTTAATACCATATCATGGTAGATAAAATCCAGCATCATGCTAATAATTAATTTTCTTAACTTGTATAGATCACGTATTGATGTTCTCACTAGCAGTTGAGGCTTCTGTCAAAGTAGAGAATTTTAACAATGCTTGGATATCTCCATCTTCCTGCTCTGCTTGTAGAACTTGTTGCAAAATGACAACTGGAGAAACTCACTCATCTTGATAAATCTTTGAGAATCCTTTCAGTATGGATGTTGAGCTGAAATTCTTTAAGTATCCTTTTTTTCAACTTTTAAAATACTGAAGCTCAAGTGGATGGTGCAAGTAAAACTAATAGCCAAGGCTAGATGGGCATTCAGAACAGCAATGTATTTCTCACACTTGTTGTCTTCAGCCTTCCCTGCGGAGATTTAACTGTCTCTATTCAAGAGGTTCCTATGATTTTGCTCTTCAACCATCTATGGAGTTTCCTTGAGGATGTTTTTGCTACTTTTACTTATTTTAGAAAGTTGTGATAAGAGGAAGGTGTAAACCACTTGTGCCGGATATTGCCTAAACCAAACAGGGTAGAAAGAAGACAGCTTTGAGAAAATTCCATATTGTTCCAATTCATGAAATTTAGAGGACGGGGAATAAAAAAAGCCAGCAGTGTCAAACAATTTTATTAAATATTTCTTACTACGAACACTAATATAATCAGTAGAAAGGCTTAGCTAATACAGTTGCTCTCAGTTGTTAAAACCCCGAGAAGTCTTGTAAAATTCTCTAAGTGGAAAATAGTTATCCTATACAATGAATCTAGGTCACTTCCTTCTGTCCACAGACAACTGGTCCGTTTGGGCTGCAGCTGGAAAACTACTGGAATGGTCAGAATTTGCTGAACCACTAAGCAACAGCAACGTTAGTCTCTCTCTTTGGCAGACTGGCAGTCAGGGTTACATTAATTTATTTAGTGGACTGAAAGTAAGTTAAGTTTTAAAAATACAGGGGATTTAAATGGAAACTTGAATCTTGCAGAAAACTTCTGCAGTTGCCATGAGAAAACTGTCTATTTGCAGTAACAGTGACTTCTCAGTTTTGACAGGAACTTACTGCTGTCTTTTAACTGAAAAAATCTGCTTTAAAATAATTTTAAAAATTACAGGTTGCAATGCTTAGGTTTTTTTCTTCTCTTTCTGGTCTTTGGGCTTAATCCAGCTTTTGAGTCACTAGTTACTTGACTGTGTTTTAGCTTTTATGTTGAATATTGACCATGGACAGGAGAGTCATTCCTTTTCTTAATCAGAAGACAGACAAGAAAACTTGAGACTGTAATTTTGCTGAGCTATTATTCTGAACTATAGAAAATTGTTGCTTCTTAGGTCTACTGGATCGTTTGGGTAGCTTTTTTTAACATCAGATTGAGTCAAAATGTGGAATTTATCTGTTCTGCCTAGTTCTTAATTTTGCAGTCCCTGAGGAGTTATATGTCAAGTATTTTTTCCTCTCATAGGAAATCTGCATTTCATGTTTCAAGTTGGTTGTTTGAATTGGTCTTGTTTCTAACTAGTGCAAATGGACAGGAATGTGATAATGGTATGTTACCATAGGATTATGATGGAATACCCAAAAGCTGAGAGAAATGGCTTTCTTTCCTGAAGTGGTGAACTAGTAATTCAGTTCTCTTCAAGTTGGTGTTAAGACAGCTAATGTGAGGGTATGCCTACTGTAGCAATTTAAAACAGTTTCAGTAATGGATGCAGATATTTAACTTCTCTGCTCTACACAGCAGAAACTGCTCCAGGCTAGTGCTCCATTTCAGTTACCATGACAAAATTTCTAGACTTTTTTTATAACTAGCTTGGAAGAGATTAATTTGTTGTCCCTGCTACACAGTGTTATTTTGCATGGTGTTAATTTTAACTTGAAAAGTAGAAATTGGGGACTTTTTTTATGAAAAGCCATTTGGTGTGAATTACTGAGTTCATTTTAAGGGTATGTCAATCAGTAATCTCTAAGGAACTTGTGAAGGTGTGTTAGTGTGGATTATGGCTGGCTAAATCATGTTTATGTTCACAGGAATGAAAACTATTTCAAAGCTTCTCTTTAGACTCTGAGGCTATTGTATAGGTGGGAAAAACTCAGTTGAGCTACAACATCATCTCAAAAAATTCTGGAACTGAGGACCTAAGCTGCTGATTAGGTGAATGCCTTCATATGTGAGCTCTGTTACGAAATGGTGTTCTACGATGCTATCAGATTTCTTAAACACTTTACAGAAATAGATATATTGGGACAAAAGACATCTAGAAATCCAACTTCAAGGTTTGTGGTACGTGAATGAACTTTTTGTCAGTCATAAGATGAGAACTGAGGTTACAGAATGGGACTCAAGATACAGAGAAGGATGAAAGCACACTCCATCAGGTCGTATGAGGAATCTGAGCTCTCTACACATAGGCTCAATCGATGTTTAAATAGTGAAAGTGTTTCAGTAGCATGAAAACTGAGATAGTAATGCTCAAATTTTTAGTGGTAAACTTTCATTTATTGTTTTGTACTGACAGAAGTAAAGAGAGAGGGGTTTTGTGTGTGTTTTTTTTCTTTTTTCACAGTGAAAATTTACTTCTCAGGTCTGTCAAAAAGGCTATTGAAAATTGGGGTATTTCAGGTTCCAATTCTGTGCTTAAGGAATTGATTACTGGAAGAATAATCCATGGGAGGCAAGCTATATAATTGTTTCTATGATGGAAGATCAGATTACTTTTCTTTGATAGTGTTTGAATGTAGATGGTACTGCAACTTGTGTAGAGAAGGTTTAGGAGCCTTCCTTTGCCTTCTGGGGCTTGCTTATGATGGCATGAGAAATGTTGAGAAAATACTTTTCAAAGCTGTTGCAACATACAACTTATGTCCTTGGTCATATAGTTTGAGTTATCAGAAGGTGAAATCAAAATGGTCCACTGAAAGGAATGTAGAAACATTGCACAAATGTGCAGGGGGTGGAGGTATGACAAAGTTCAGTTGAAGTTGAAAGTGAAAAGGTATTTCAAGGGCAATAAAATGTTCTAGTGCATTGATAATGAAGGGAAGGCAAAGGAAAGAAGGAGAATGCTCTTGACAAATCTGAGAAAGCAGACATCATGCTCGTATTAAGATGGGTGAGAAGGAAAATCTGGGGAAGTGTAGGTACATCAGTCCTTCTCTTCCTGAAACCTATTTGATGCTATAAGGAGAGCATGACCATGATGATGTTTGTGGGTTTTGGCCTGGATAAATGGAGTTCAAGATTGATAGATAATTGTCTGGACTATGGACTCGAAGAATTGTCATTGGCAGCATCCCTTCTAAATGATATCTGGTTTTCAGTGGCATCTATCAAGGGTTGGTATTGGTAGTATTGGTTAATGTTTTTGCTGGTGACCTAGACAATGGGATTTTTTTACCAACTGGTACAATAGGATAGAAAGAAGTAAACTCACCCACCAGTACAATCAAGGGAAGAGATGGCTAAGTAAAAGCTTTTTAGAAAAGGATTTCAAAGTTCTGGTGGACATTAAGTGTTAGATTAGTCTGTGGTGTGCCCTTGCATTACTTGTCTGTAAAAGTAAGAAAACAGCCAGTAGATAAGTTTTTCCCTTCATATGACTTCTGAAGCTGCATATGAGTACAGTGTTTGGGCTTCTTAGTACTAGAAAAGGATTACATGCTGGAACATGTCAGAGACAAGAGTTTGAGACCCATCAGGATTACTGCAGACATACAAGGGGATATTGTGAGAATCATGGTTGTTTGGTGGGCTTTCTTGGCTGTGGTTTTTGTTTTTGTTTTTGTTTTTTTCCTTGTAGTTTGTTTTGGGAGGTTTTTGTCCCAAAGAACAGAAGATAAAGGGAAGATACTGTTCTTTGTCACCAAGGGCAGGATGTGGAGAAGTTTGCCTGGAGGTGCATGTTGTATGGATAACAGGCAACGGTTCCACTAGGAATGTGAACAATTCCAGTTAAATAGAAAGGAAACCTATTTATCTGTGAGGGAGATCAAGCCCTGGGAAGGACTTTTGTCTAGAGAGCTTGTGAAAACCTTCATCCTTGGAGGTGTGTGGAGCTCAGCTGATCTGATTGGACCTACTTTGAGCAGATGTTGGACTAGATTACTGACAGAAGTCTCATTCACCTTTAAACAGTTTATGATTGCATGAATGGTTGGAAGCCTGTATAGTTAAACTGTCCTGATGTTTTTAGATTATTAGTCACGTCTCAGGATGTGTGGTTTTTGCAGTTTTCCTCACTACCACCAGTGTTTATGACCCATGGATTAATTAATGTTTATACTGTTACAATAAATAAAATACTTAGAGTTGTGATCTTAACGATATTGTTTTAGGAATTATAGAGTGATTGACTTTGAATATAATTATGTAGAACAAAGGGATGTCTTTTAGTTGGTTCTGCTGTATTGTTTTTAATGATTTTTAAGGTGTTTAGATGTGTAATGCTAGAGGTAAATTTCAGATTAGATGTGCCCCATAGCTGATATGTGACAACAACAAGCAGTCGAAAAGCTTATGAGCACTCAAGTGAAACAGAGGTTAAGTATTGAACATCTTAAATATTTAAAACTATTTTGAGAATGCAAGTAAAATAACAGAAGTGTATTTTTATCTTCAGAGTATTTATATGTTGCTTAGTTACTTTTAAAGTCTCTCCAGAGGTGTGTGAAGCCAAATTGTACAGGCAAATGATGGAAGGAAGTGAGCTGACTCAGACTCTGATAAAAGTAAAGAGATATTAGAAGAAGATTAATACACATTAGCTTCTCCATACCCTTCCACATCCTCATTGTGAACATCCAAGATCGTCTTCTAAGCCTTGTTTGAATGTATGGCTAATAATGTTTCTCAAGGTATGATTTGTCCAAGCTTGATCTCCCTTCAGAAGACTTAAGAATACATTGTTCTGTAGTGGTCTTGATGCACAGGTTTTCTGTCTTCCACATTGAACCTGTGCTCTTTGCAATTAGTTAGGTGTCAAACCTAAAAATGAGTTAAATTGGAAGGAAAGATTTCATTCAGCAGATGCCAGTATACTTCCAATTATGGCAAAATGCATCTTCATGTTATATCTATCAGTGTAAATTACTGTTTACTTCTGCTGGTTTGTTGTATTTTACACACTTGAAATTGAATTGAGACACATGACTATTATATTTTCAGTTAGAAGGGGATCTCTGCTTTCAAAATATCACAATGTGAGAAAGATTATGATAATTTAAAAGTTTCAGTTACATCTCCATCATGGCTATTGGATGTATCTGAGTTTACCTAGCTATCTACCAGGAATTTTTTTTAAGGCACCTCATGTTCATGAGAATGAGTGTGGAAAGTAGGCACTATACTAAATTTAATCTGTTTCCAGATGTTGCTTCTGTCATAAAATCCCAGAAGGATTTTTTGTTGTTGCTGCTGCATGCACATTAAAGTGAAGAATGTTGCTAATGTTGCGTGAAGGAATGTTACACATGATGCTTTGGATATAAAGGCCATGCAGTATGATGTGGTGAAGAAACAAAAAGACACAGTACTGAAATTTTGCCTTGTCTTTCCTGCTCTGGAACAATAAAAGTGTTCAAAACCTTAATTCCTAATGTCTTTTGCTTTAGATCAGTACTATGAGATTGCTTAGAAATACTACTGATGAACTATTTAAATCTCTTTGTTGAGTTATAGAAAACAAATACAACTGATGTGAACAAAAGCCTGTGGGGAAGACAGAAAAATATCAAGTGTTCAGTAGTAGTATTCTCTAATGTGCAGTAAAATATTAGAATAATAAAACAGTTTGGGTTGGAAGGGACCTTAAAGATCAAGTTCCAACTCCCTTGCTATAGGCAGGGATGGATTGCAAGTATTTAATTGCTAGGGCTTAAACTTTTCCATATAGAAAGAAGATTCTTCATTCTTCTTTCCCACAAAGACATCAGCAATAAGGTTATTGCTGTATTTAAAATATCAGAGGTGTCCAGGACTCTGGAAGAATGGCCATTCTCTGTATGCAAAGAGATTGAAGTAATGGAACAGACTGTACAGTGAGTTAATCTTTTTCCAGAGTAACTGAGAGAGGAATTACCTAGTAGTGTAGGATGCTTCCCTGAACTTTTAAAGTACATGGAATGTGGTTTCCTTCATTAAATCTGGAATGAAAGGGGTGCACTAAATGGGGAGATGAAGTTTTCTCTATGGCAAGATGAGTACAGATGAGGATATGGACTTGCTTTCGAATTCAAAAAAAGCATTTAAAATGTCACCAGTATTAGAGATTCTGCTCTACTCATAAAGTTAACCTATGCAGTAGGATTTAATGAGGTCACAGTTTTGAATTTTTATTCCTGTGGTGGAACTGCAGAGTAAATCCCAGCTACTTATTTCTGGTATGTTCTGGGTGCCAAGTGGTGAAAACAAATAAAGGGACAGATTCAGCTGGAAAGAAAAAAAAATGACCAAATTCTCAGACTGATTAGTTCCCTCATTGGATTCATCATTCAGCCACTAATTCTAATGCAGGGGTGGGACGGATCAAACAGTGGCTGGGAGTAGTGATACTGTAACTGCTACACAGGAGAAAATTGGTGCTAAACTGATGGATGAGCTGTGGCATTAATAGGAACACTACTGGCAAACTGCAGTGCCCAATTGAATAGCTGGCTTGGATTTGATTTCAATTGGTGTGCCACTGCAAAGTGAGACAGGCTGTGATTGAATCACGAAGAGTGTGCTGTAGGGACAGTGCAATAGTACTAGATGAATTTAGCTTAGTTCATCTTCTAAGTATTGAGGCTTTGTGTAGTGATACTTTAAAAACTAGCAGGAGCTGGGAAAAATAGCTAGCAGTTAAAAGTTAGATCAAGGAAATCATGTAATGTGCTCTATGCAACATATGCTACAGGAAAGGCAGGGGCTGTTCAAAGACTCAGTTTGATATAGTTAAATAATTTGCCTTGAAAATAATGAGCTTTAAAACTTTTAATTTATGACTGAACTCGTTCATTCAACATTTTCAATGAGCTGATGTCATGATGTACATTAGGGACAAAGTCAATGAAATCTGATTCATTCTTTTAAGTAGGCCTGCAAAAGAAGAAGGAATTAATTTTTAAAGAACTTATTCAAAGCATCAGATAAAAATCAGATCATTCCAGATTACTTGGGGACCTCCAACAAGCTTTTGAAAGGAGGGCGTCTGAGCTCACCCTCTGAGCTCAGATACAAGGAAGCAGGAATATGAAGAGAGGAATTGGGAACGGGTACACAGGAAGAATGTGCATCCTTTCCCAGGTTGTGTAGGGATGGNGTATTTCTTTCCTATGTCTAGCCTTAATCTACCCCTTTACAATTTACATCCATTATTTCTAGTCCTTCCATCACATATCCTATTAAAAAGTCCTACCCCTGCCTTCCTGTAGCCTCTTTTCATGTATTGATAAGCTACCATGAGGTCCCCCCTGAGCCTTCTCTCCACCAAGCTGAACAACCCCAACTCCTTTAGCCTGTCTTCATAACAAAGCTGATCCCTTCTGCTGCCCTAGGCTTGGGGGCTCTGCAAATCTCACCTGGCCAAGAGGAACTGCTGGTCCTGCTTGAGTGTAATTAAAGTACAAATAGACATGAAATGCAGCCAGCCATGGTTTTGTGAGGGTATATTGACAAGAAAATGTAGATGAAAGAAAATGCATATGATAGGGGGTAGTGGAAGAGTAAGTTCAACTCATTTTGACAATGCTCAAGACATTAGTTAGAATGCATCTTTTTATAGATCAAATTTCTTCATTGACATGAAAAGTGAGCAGTAGCTGTATTTGGAGGATGCAATGATGAACCCTACTGTTAGTTGTTTCAAAAGCAGATGAAACTCCTTTTTCATGCTGTCTTGATTAGAAATTGAAGGTTCCCAGAGAGGTTTATCTTGACCTGTAATCAGGGGTTTAAAGCAGTTGTTTGCTGCTGGTTCTGGTTTTCAACCAGGTTTTAGTGTTATAGTACAACTTTAGGTCTTTGATCGGATGTGGTTTATGTAAGACTTAGCCTTAAATGTCTCACCGAGTAAACTCAGTGTATTCTGGAAGGTCATTAAAAAGGTGATTCAGTCTTTTGTTTCACATAGGCAAATTCTTTTCTGAGGCTGTGCACAAATATTTGCACATTGTTAGTTTGAATTGTTAGGGAATTTCCAGTTCCACTCTAGAAAGTGAAAATAATTAGTCTTTAGGAGAAGTATGACTGAAAGTATGTTTTATGTTGAAATTAATGGAATTCCTTCATTCTGGCATAATTGTCTCCTTCAAAATACCATCATAATTACTAGTCCTGTTGCTGCTTAGTTAGACTTTGAAAGATGGCAAAAGTTCTGTAAAAATTCCTGGGATAATTCTCCTGTCACTTTTTGTCTAATAAATATAAGAATTTCTGCAAGTGTAAAGGAAAAATAATTTTCCTTTTTGACAGTTCACATGAATTCTGCCCATATGCCTGAGGGGACTTACAATTTAAAAAAAAACCAAATCAAAACAAAACACCAAAAACCCCACCCCATAAACAAAACTAAAAAACCCTTAAGTAGCTACGTCTTTATTTTTTTCCTGCCAAAATACTGCTTACTTTGCTATCTCAGAAGTCAGTAGCTACAATTGTCACCTGGTATCTTGCCCAGGTTTCTAACATTCAGCATGTTGTCTTTGGCCACTATTATCCAAAGTCACAGTAATTTCAGGAAAGTTTATATAGAGAGAGCTCTTTTCTTTGAACCTGTACTTCCTGTGCTATTTCCCGTTACAGGATTTGAGATACTTTGTCTCACTGTTAACATAATTAGTAACACCCTCAGCAGAGCTACCTTATTTATGAGAGGGCTCAAATCTTGACCTTATACTTTATTGTGTGAAGATGGGAACTGGCATTTATAGCTCTTGTTGCAATATCCAGTTTCTTTCTTAATGCGTATCTTTGGATTCCCTCTAGTAATTCCCCTCTGGTAATTTATTTTTTAGATGCTACTATATAAAGAAGATGAGTTTCTATACAAAATGTGTTTTGTCTTGGCTGGCCATCATGTCAGAACTGAGAACCCAACTGCCCACATAAGTCAGCTCTCTCCCTTGCTTAGTAGAACAGAATACTGAGGGGGAGGAGCAAGAGAATCCAGCTGAGAGTGCTCATCGAGTGAAGGCGGTTGACAGCCACGAGGTTGTATATTCTGAATTTAGAGGAGAATAGCTTGTTTAGATAATCTTTGACCACCTTATCTAGGATGCTAAAATGTGTTTAACATCACTGACTAGCCAAGCAGGAGGCTTACTGTTGCAGCTGCTATCTCTTGCACCAATCTAGTACTGATTTGGAACATGAGGATTCAGTTTTCTGACTTTTTTTCACTGGTGATTTCATATGCTACTTATTTCTTGGAGACTATTAAGCACCTGAATAGCAGCAGATAAAGACTGAAACTTTTATCTTCAACTTAAATCCTATTAAAAGTCAGTATTTCCATGGCAAAAGGTACCTTCTCTTTGCAAAAGTGTAACTGTAAGGACATGCTTGTGAGTTTCGTAACAGTTCATCTTTAATCTCATTAAACTATGTGTAGGGGTAAAGTTATGTGTAGGGGTGGGTTTTTTAGTTGACCTATAAAATTTTCCACTCCAAGTCTTCCATCAGGAAACTCCCTCTGAAAGAGGCTAGTGGTCTCCAAAACTTTTTGATTAAGTATAATAAAAAATAATTCATTGTGCAACAACAATATATTGTTGGATTTCTTTGTTCTGTTGAAATGGCCTTAAACATTCTGGTGTTTGCTCTTTGTATATTTTCTCAGTGCTTGCATTCAAATCCACATAGTCCATGTTCAGCATGGCTTTGTTTGCAGGCTTTTTCATAGATACTACCCTATAAACAAGCTTTCATAGTCTTTAAGGGAGACTTAGAAAACTTGGTGTTTGGATGTTGTGCTTGGGTGTTTTTTTCCTTCCATAAGTTTATTGTCTTGCAGGGATTTATTCCACAACCAGTTCAGGTGAGGTCAGAGGGATCTGAGATGTGGGTTTTTTTTAGAAAGCAAAAAAAAAAAATGTTGTGGGAGCCTATGGCCCAGATGATATACTTAAGGAAGGGTAGGTTTGTTGGTGTCCTAATCTTAATAACTGACCATTTTGGGTTTTTTTAATATATCTTTAATCTATGGTTCCCTAGATGTTAGCTTTTTTTCCCTCTCCCTAAATCTCTCATTTACCATTTCTTTGCGTGTGTCAGATATTACAGGAGTTTTTCAAGTCAGTTTTGGGTTAGTGGCAGCATGGCTTCTACGTGGTTGGCTTTCTAAGCTTAGGCATTCCAGTCTTTATGTTTCTGCAAATATGATGTATTATTCAAATACCAATTGTTTTTAAGTTGCCAGGATGTAGCAAGGTGCAAATAAGGATATTAGTAGACCTTGACTTCCTAGATAAGCTATGTATATGCTGCTTCCTTGTATACTTTTCAGAGCAGTGTGACTGTATGATGTTAGTGTATTGTGAAATGGATTTTTTTTTAATTAGAACATAGCTGATAACATATCCTCACTAATGTTTTATACTGAAATTCAGCAAGAGGGAAGAAAAGTTACTTTTCAGTGCTGCTTATTGATTTGGTTGTTGCAGATAGAATTAGGCATTCAGTTAGTCATATATAAGTTGTAAATTACTGTATAGTATAGATAGTCCACATAGCTAAAATTGTGATAGACTTTGTAAGCACTATTTGCTGCTGTTCTGAAAATCATAGGTAGAAGCGAAAGTATCTTTTTCCAGATGGCCAACATGCTGTTGAAGCCGTAGCCATATTTCAGAGCCAGTAACAGCAGGTTTTTTTCTTGCTGTTACTTCGTGCTTCTTTGAAGTCAGAACCTTTTAATAGTGTCAAAACCAGGTTGTGACCACTGAAACTGCAGAGCTATTTAAACAACTGAAGCTGACTGTGATATATTTTATAAAAAGAATAAAATACTGTGTTGATAAGAGATTTGAGATTGTGCTTGTTTATAAAACTGATAATATAAAACATCGAATGCAGGGTAAGATTTCCTTTTGGCAGTCTTGTCTTCTTAGAAGTGAAGTGGTATCTGGAAGATGTAAGTCAAGTGCTCAGCTCTTTCTAGAGATCTAGGGCAGGAATGAGGGAACTTCAGCTGCTACTACAGCTGGAACTTTTAACTGCTTTTCTGTAGAGATGCAGCAGCACTTAAGATATGATGCCAAATGTACCTGCTCCCTAAAATACTAACATTATTTGCAGATGCAAACAAGTCACTTAGCACACAGCTTGTCAGTACTTGGTTTCCAGTAACTTTTCATGGTTACTGAAGTGCAGCAAATCAGTTTATCCTTAGTTGCACAACACAAGGTGAAGAAACAAAGCTGCTTAGGCACTCACTAAATTAAATTTTGTTTATGCCTTAAGAGGTGTCTCAATCCACAAGTACAAAGTGGCTTTAGAATACAGCTTCCTGCATCTTTATTTAATTGTCTTCAGACTTCTTTGTGTCATGTAGAATTGGCAGGTGCTATTTATAAAACAGAATGGACAATTGCATAGTTGGATTTTTAAGTTGTGAATGGTCTGTAGTCAGTTGTTAGTCAACTATAAAGCTGATTTCTGTGTATCTGATTTCTCAGTTTGGAAGACTCCAGTATGTGTAGAAGCAAGTAAAATTGGTAAGAAAACATGAATCTTGGCTGAAAAATGAGAAAAGCAAAAAAAAAAAAAAAAAGTGAGGTTTTTTTTTACAAGATTTGATAAGGTTTTTAAATTTTTTTTAGTCACATGAGGTACCCAGTGCACTTGGATGCTCATTACACTTAAGATACAGTATAGAAGGGAGCAAGATTGTCTTTCGGTCTTAAATACAAAAGTGAGAGAAAGGAGCAACTCCATTTTCCTTGGGTAATTTCTTAAATATTTGGATGAACATTCTTCAGAATATAAATGTGATTTTTTTTTGTTTTTGTTTTTCAAACTTTTCTTGCTGTGTTGTCTCTAGAATTTTGCTTATTGGACTTGTGTTTACGTTGAAGGGTGAAGATGTCAATCGGACACTTGAAGGTGGGAGGAAGCCTCTTCACTATGCAGCAGACTGTGGACAGCTTGAGATTCTGGAATTTCTGCTATTGAAAGGAGCTGATATTAATGTATGTATATAAATTTACAAACAAATTTAGGAATATTAGGGTCTCTCTTTTCCCCATCCACACATATGCACAGGATTGGTGTAAGTGGCTAAATGGTCACTGAAAAATTTAGATCAAACTAAATTATTTGCATTTTAAAATATTTGAGAGAATCTAGAGGTTATAAGTTCAAAATTACATTTACTGAATATTTTTATTAATTTTGGAAACACAAGGAGAAGTTTTTTGTGGCTATAAAAATTTTAATTAATTTGACCATGCATGGAAGAATAAACCAAATAATCACATCCAAAGACCAGTGGCATAAAATTCACATTTATGGGGAAGTGGCTTCAGAAAACAGTGCAATGCATCCTTAGCCAATAAAGGATTAACTCTGTTTAAATTTGTGTCCTTCTCTCTCTTTTTGGAGATGTTTTTGTAAACCTCATCATTTTGCTGTAGCTTAGAATACATGAGTTTTTTTGCAAAAAGACTTTACTGGGATGTATTAGCACTTAGAATAGCATAGTTGTCCATAAAGTGAATTTTCTAAATACTTCAGCCTTCCCAAATGCTGTTCTTTTTAATGCTATCTTGAAGTTAAAGTACAGTACATCTTATCTTTAGTTGTTAACAAAATGTCTTACATTTCCTTCTTGGTGTCTGGAAAGATTGTTCCTTTCCTGTGTCTAACCTGAGAAGAGGAAAAAAGTACAATTTATTTGCTACATTTCTTATTCTTTGCAGAACTGTAGCTTAGAGAGGAGGAGATAGCACAGTGTTTCAGCCAGAATACATTTCTGTAGTTGGGTTGGCTAAGAAATAGAAAAATTAGGAGAACTGTTTTTAAATTGGGCTATATTTGTCATCTGAAACTCTGCAATTTTTATCATTTGCCTTAAAAAAACCAGGTGAATCTTGAGATACCAAAAAGTCTTACAGTAAAAATATCTTGCTGTTGACTGACTTTTTAAAATGATTTTTCTGCTTAAAAAAAAAAAAAAGGTAAAAAATTCTAAGGAAATGCATTTCTGGATAATACTCTTAAATCATAAGTTTTTCTCCACTGTTGACAAAACAAAATTTAAAAATTAAGTGAAACCTTTTAACACTTTGTGATATAGTTCTTCAAATAATTGTTTCTCAATTTACAGGCTCCAGACAAACACAATATTACACCACTCCTATCAGCAGTCTATGAGGGCCATGTTTCCTGTGTGAAATTGCTTCTGTCAAAGGTGAGATACAAATGTTTAGGACTAATCCATTAGCAAAGTATCTAACTATGATTTATTTATTTTAATAAGATGATGATCCTTCAGATAAGTTCAGAACATGAAAGAAATGCTACCAAACTAGGGAGGGTACTCTTGATTATGTAGCAGATAGTTGAAGGAGAAACTTCCAGGTCACTTGCCATGTAGCAGTAGTGACTACTCAGAATATTGAGAGCTTCAGGTAGAGAGTAATTAACAGCAAAACAGGCAAGGGGAAAAAAAAATTCCTTCAGCAGACAGGGAGGAGTGGGATTTAGCTTTGGCAACTGCTTAAGTGTTTCATGCTGTGGAATCTCCAATGTGAAGTTGCTCAAAGGTGTGGTTTCCCTCAACTTCTGCCAGATGACTGAAAATCCATCTGGGTTGGCAGAGTGAAGGGAAGTAAAGTAAAATGATAAGCTTTCTCTTACAGAGCTTGCAAATTTTGTTTTGTGGAGAATAATGTTTCTGTTCTTCCTTTGCTTGAGTAAACTGGTGCTTTGTAAAATGTATCACTTTTGCAATACAAATCAATGTCTTGCTGTATTTCCTTTTCTTTTTTGAGGTGTTTGGCATTCTGAAGAAATTGCTCAAATAAGATGCCTCAAAAGTAGAGTTCACACACTAAGTGTCTGGCAGCTAGTAATCATTATGATTTGTTGTAGACATACATCAGCAAGGGCATTAAGGTGCTTTCTGAACCAGCTATTTTTCATGCAGCTTGTGCAGATGTATTCAGTAATTTTATACTTGCTACAGTTTGAATGGAATTGGTTACATTTAACAATCCTAAATTTAAGGAATCTTAGGAAGATACGTGGAATGTAAGAAAGTGAACTTGCACTAGGAGAAATGTTACTTCAAGTGGATAGATTTGGAAAGCTTATATTATTTCCAGATTTAACCTGTCTTTATGAAATAACAGTCCTTTTCAATATCTTTACAGGGTGCTGATAAGACTGTGAAAGGCCCAGATGGACTAACTGCCTTTGAAGCCACTGACAACCAGGCAATCAAAACTCTTCTTCAGTGACGGATGGACTGATATCTTAAATGTCTCTCCTGTGGCCTCACACTGCTGCCTGTCTGTCACTCTTTGCATCTTCCAGCTTCTTCAGCTAAATACTTTGGGGGGAGGGAAATTCTTTATGAATCAGACTAGTTAGGATCTTGTATCAAAGATAATCTGGAGAGGATTGAACAGTGTCCCCCTAGGACTTTTTCAGTGCACAATCTCTTCCCATTTCTAGTGAAAATGGAAGAAGGAAGACAGACCATGATCTTGAAGTTTTGGCTTGTAAACCTCCTAGGTTAGTTCTAAGATTTTTTGTTGATAGATTCCTACATATGGAGATACTCTGCTATGTAGCCGAATCTAATCATGAAGGAGATGATAGTCCCATGTTATTAGTGTCTGCCATAATCTGAAGTGTAGTAATGTAGGTGGCTGGGTTGCTTTTCTCTCTTCTCTCTCACTGGGTATCTTTATTCTTCTTCTGCCTAAAGCTTCTGTTGCAGTTTTGAGGACTTTTGATACTAGTTATTGGAGCTGTTCTTTATATTGATTAATTGGATGTCACACTAATGTTTTTCTGACTCTTTAAGTAAACCAGGAAAGATCAGTTGGGGCATGGTGATGTTACACTCCATAATATCTGCCAAGGTACTTTTTGATGCTTGAATTTGAGGTTTTTCTTTCCCGTGTTTTATTCTAGTCCAGGACAGTTACTTTAAGCAAGTCTTTTTGAGACAATTCAAATGTCACTAATTATTTCCAAAAGGATTGTAAGATGGTTTCTTTGCTCACCATGTCAGCATAAAATTTATGGACACGTGTGAAAGCTACAGGCTGGTACACTATGATAATCAAGTCATATGTGGAAAATGAAGTTATTTAGACATTCCTATCTGATGAATATCATTGCTAAACTTAGGTGTAAGCTTTCTAAGTTCATGTGTTAGTCTTGTTTTGACTACTGGAAGAAAAAAAGAATTTAATTGTGCATTTCTTTCAGTCAGAGTTTCAGTGCTGCCAGAATTAACCTCTTAAATTTCATTATGGCATGGGACTTGTTCTGAAAGTTCCTAGTACAAACATTCCACATTAACCATTGACTTTTAGACAAGATTAACCAGTAAGTATGTCAGTACTTATGAGAGTCTTGATAATTCATGGGAAAGTGTTTAATGTTGTCACATCTTGTGGTCCTCAAGAATGCCTGAGCCTTTCTGGCTTTCATCTTGAAAACTTTCATTAGTCTGCTGATTCACCTAAAACTGAACAGGTTTTCTTATAGAAATTGTGCACCATGAACTATAAATCTTCCTTTTTTTTTATTCATATTTCAAATTTACTTATAACATACACAGCACAGAAAACAAATGTATATAATGTCTCATGCTGAGTTCTTAAAAGAAAGTAGCTGATGATATTTTGTTATCACTGTTGAAATTGAGAATATGATATGTAAAAGTAGCCTGGTGACTACCACTTGTATTTAATGGAGACTTAGTTTTTACTTGAATCATGTTACATAATATGATTGAATGTTTCAGCTGTAAAAAGCCTTGCATTTGAGCTGTAAAAGGAGAGTAAAACCTGATTTACATGTAAACGTACCTTGAGAAAACCAATTGAAAAACCAACTCTGGATATAAACTGTACAGTGCGGCTTAGTTTTGCTTCTTGGAGATGAGTGGCAAGGAAGAGCAGGAGGATTGGAAATCAGTGATAAATCATTTTGTGAGCTGCTGATAAAACAACAAGCATGTTTGGTGAACAGTACTTTTAATGACTCTTCAAAGAGAGTTCTTGTATCTTTGATCAGTGCTGAATTGTCATGTCGTTGTGATAGTGTGAATGCAGAATATAGGTTTAACTCTTTATTCAGCTATGAAAGTAACCATCTTTGGCATAAGTTTGCCTCCACATTATGCTATGAAATAATTAGCTATTAAAATACTAGTCTAGAGAACTGCAATCTGATTTTTTGTGAAAACTTGATTAATCAAGTTTTTTTGTGTTGATTAGTGTCAAGTAGTCTGGCCATAGTGGTTTTGGGTTTGAATTTTTTTCTTTATTCTTTCTTAGCCTTCCCTTCCACTTTCACTTAGGTTATAGTGAAAAAAATACATCACTTTTGTACTAACTCTTCTGGTGATTCCCTGAGGCAGTTTTGCCTCCCTTTTTCTACAGTTATGTGGACACCTTATTTTTTCTTACTTCACTTGAGTTTAAAAAAATGCAAGTAAACTTCAGCGAGACAAGTCTTTAATTTGGCTGTAATATATACTTAAGCTGCCTTTCAACACAGTTCAAAGATGGCATTTGATATTTGCTTTGGTTCATAAAGGAGAAATACTTTTTTACTTTTTGCACTACATCAGAGGTGATTTGATCATTTTACCCAGGATCTAAAAAAACAAAAACATGATAATAGAAGCTTTTGCTTTTGCATTTGTCTAGAAAGTGGGCTTATTTCTTCCTTCTTGTTAGCTATATTGTGAAAAAAAGAGTGGCTGCCTGTAACTAGATTAAAATACCAAACTGTAAATTATTTTACATTCTATAAGCAGAGTTTAAATACTTTGTCAGACTGGAATCACATATTCATTATAATCCACTCTGTTCTTAAACATTTTCTGTTGAAATTTGTGCTGAATAAGTTATAAACTTAAGTATATTTTGGATTTTGCACCCTCTGCTCCATTTTCTTAAGGGGGAATAGATGGGAAAAGGAGTACAAGAGTTAAGTGGAACTTGATCTTTGAACATAACATTTGAAATTTATATGTAGAAGAGGCTGGTTAGAATGGAGTGTCCTAGGTCAAGCAATTGCAGTGTTGCATGCAAAATTTCAAAATGAACTTGTCTTAATTATATTTTGTAAATGGATAAACAATCATCTTTCTACGCAGTGATGGAAGAAAATTAGTGCTCTGTGCATTTTGATATTTGACTTCCTCTTTTCACCATTGTTAACTGTTCTGACACAGCTGGGTTCATCATTATCATGGTTCAGACATCAGAATGCTAAATGATACTGTATTTTTAAGTTTGTGTTGCAAGAATGAATGGAATAAACTTGAATTGTGCGATAAGAGTGTGGAGTTTTAGCTTCCTTTCTGGTCTTTTTGTTTTGTCAGTCTCTGGCTTCAACTTTTTATTTGCCTGGAAGGCATCTAAGATCCAGCTCTCATAGGCAGTGATTAAAATCTTCAGATTCTTGTAAGACTTAAATGTGGAATGGAAGCTGCTTTGAGAACTAAATATATGGAGTTGAAGTGTTTTGGTTAGTTGTTCTTTTTATCATGTGCATTTAAAAAATTTGATTAATCCTCTCGTATTCTATTTTCTGCTTAAATGCTAATGCGTGATGTTGAAGATGGCTTACTTAAGTTCAAAGGGACAGTTTGTAGATAGAGGGATATTCCTCTCATTACCTGTGAAGACTATAAGGCAATTCATTCCAGCTTTCATCAAAGAAACTGGTACTCCTTTTTATGTATTTTGCATTTAATGTCAATAACCTTCTCAAAAACACAGAGGTTATTTAAAGAGAGGTTGGAAGTTCATCGATTTCTAGTGTCAGAGGGTTAAAATGAAAGAACAAAACCCAAGCTTATAAATTAATGACATTTCTGATGATAGCTGTATAAATTAAATATTTACAAAGCCATATTAAACAACAACTTGAAAGAAAAAAGAACATAGCCTGCAGCAGTAAAGCTGCTGAACTTCTTAAAGCTGTGTTCACACTTAAAACAATGGGATATATATTCATTTAAAAATAAAAAAAATAGCACTTACTTAGCAAATGGTTACTTAAAGGAAAAGAGGATTTGCTTGTTCCCAGTTTGCAAATCTTAGAGGTTCTGTTTGAAGACTGGGGTTTTTACTGTCAGAGGTGAGATGTACATACAGAGAGTGAAATGTACTATAAATGAATGTCAGACTTTCCCTGTGAGTTTCTAAAGGTCACATTCTGTCAGCTGTGCTTGTTCTCTCTGTGGCAGAGCTGACCTGTGACATGTTCTACCATTTTCTCATCTTTATCTGCCCTTCCTGAATGCACCACTTTCAAATGTATTTTAACCTCATCACAGCTTTCTCTTTTTAGTAGGCTACTCAAAAGTGGAGAGTCTGTAGATGTTGCTAGAAAATTATCTAAAGCTGTGTGATCTATATCAGGAAAGGGGGAGTGATATCACAGGAAGATTAATTAAAGACTCTTCCCTATTCTATCTCTGTCCTGTTAGAGGCATGTTCTCATCTTTAAATGTTAGAGTAGCATGTCCTGTTACCTCTTTGTATCAAATCTTTTATCTCCTTACTACTTTTCTTCACATCAGGTGTACATTGAAAAGTTGTAGGAGTGAAATTAAATAATTTTTCTCCTTGGATTTTTTTTTTCTGAAAGCTACTGGAAGACAAAGTGGTTGCAAAGTGGTACCCCAGAGATCCTTGATGTTTCCCTGAAGTAAATGGGGATCATAGAATCATAGAATAGTTTGGGTTGGAAGGGACCTTAAAGATCGAGTTCCAACCCCCCTGCCATAAGCAGGGACACCTCCCACTAGATTTTTTTTTTTTTTTAATTTTTATTTCCTATTCTGTTTCTGGGAGATGTAGTTTCTCCCTTGATAAATACTAAAGGAAAATATTAGGGATAGTATTAACTACTTTCACTGTTTTGATCCACAATTGTTTGCTTTTGTAAAGCTAAAGTTGAGCTTGGAGAGTTCCTGCAACAGGTTTTTTATTTTTACAGTAAGAAAACTCATGCTGATACAACGTAGCTAATAAGTAGCCTACAGGGGTGGAAGAAAAAAAAAAATACACTGATTTTTTTTTGGTTCCCCAACATACAAATAAACCAGCTCCCAAGTCAATCTGTGCATCCTTCAGCTTCATTGTTATTTAATAAGTAGCCCCTTGGAAACATTGGGTTTTATCTTGATCATTATAATTTGCCTCTGGAAAGAGATGATTGAAAGAAGGAAATACTGTTAGCTGGTGTAATACAGCTACCCAGAATATTGCTACCAAGTTGGAGAATTCTCAATTTGTTCTGCTTGTGTGCCAAGAAATTATATTTGGCTGGAAAACAAAACGTGGTTAAACAGCAGAGCCAGCGGTAGGGGTGGAATTTTCAGCAGACACCAGAGAAGATGCTGAAGGAGCTGAAACAGGATGACAAGCACTGCCTGTGGCTGTACTGTCAAAACAGCTGCACTTTGTGCACAAGTGATAATTATCACTTTTTCAGGACTTGTGACTCTTCACTGAGGCTGCATGTTCTTCCAGAACTAAGGGTTGTGCTGGGACTGCAGTTCTTCAGCTGCATTCAGCTGGCAATCGAGGAAGAAAAATGTTGGGTTTAATGAAACTCTCACTCTGACCTGTGCAAACAGGGAACATGGAAATAAACCTAGTCTTTGTGGCTTGGGGAAAGGGTCCAAGCCATTTCTCTGAGGATGATTTGATGAATTTTGGAGGAATTGACATTAAAAAAACCCAAAAAAACCCAATTTCTGAGAAGATCTCCAAAGGTTATACATGAAGGTCAAATCAGGAAAGTTTTCAGGGCAAGGTGAGGACCAAAACTAATGCGAAGTATACACTGCAACAACATTTAGAAAAGAGTTACAGAATGGCATAATACAGCCAGCATTCATAGAATCAGAATAGTTTGGGCTGAAAGGGACCTTAAAGATCATCTAGTCCCAATCCCCCTGCCATAGGTAGGGACACCTCTCACTACATCAGGCTGCTCGGTGCCCCATCCAGTCTGCCCTTAAACACCTCCAGGGAGGGGGCATCCACAGTCTCTCTGGTCAACCTCTTCACTACCCTCACTGTAAAGAATTTCTTTCTTGTGTGTAGCCTGATAGTTCTCCCAGCAAAGTGATTTCTATGGCCAGGACAACAGAAAGGGAGGGGTTTTACTCAATAGGGAGGTAAAGCACTGAGTGTCTGTTGCAATGCATTCACTAATGAACTTTTACAAAATCCAGTAGTTTCTGCCCCAGGAGGCTTTAGCTCAGAATAGTGAAATGAGAGGTGAAAAAGGCTGGGGCTGTTTTTTTACACTGCAGTTTAGGAGAGCAAAAGAAGTAAGTCTAAACTTGAAGATATTCATTAGAACCTATTTTCAAATGAATAACTTTTTTTCATCTAGTTTTTGTTTTGTTTTTGTTGCAATTTTAAATGTGTGAAAGCCCAATAAGTGAATGTTGCAGCTTTGGAGTTCTTTGGCTCAGTATATGCTTTCTAAATGGTGCTATGATTTTATCTTGAACAATAAAACCACTATATTCTGCAGGGTTGAAATAGCATTGTGAAATACAGTGTTGCAAGAAGCACAGGAAAGCAGCTGTAATGTTTATTCCTGAAAGAGATGAACACAGCAGCCATTCTAAAATGCAAAAGTTTGTTTAAAATTGGCAATATAGAAGTGAACAATTACCAAGTGCTTCTTTCTACTGCCTTTCTACACTTTCAGTCTCTGCCTTTCATTGGGAATGACCAAATTCCATTTCTTCATTTGTGACTGATTGCAAGTTGTGAAACTTTCTTCTGTTGGAAGGCAGATTCTTTATCCAGAAAAGTTTGAAAACCAAGTTGCCCAGTCCAGTAATCCTCAGTGTGGAAATAACAAAGACGAATGTGTATTTCAACATAAAAACACAAGCACTAAACCCTTTCTGTTTTGTAATAAGTAGTCCCCCTCAAGGCTGGGAAGCAGCAATCTGTTTGGCTGAAGGTTAGCTGATGTGCTGTGACAAAGCTTTGGCTTCTCCTCTGGCCCTTTCCTGAGGCAGCTCCCCCTCTTTCTAGCTCAGTGACAGGAATGCCTGTGTAGGTTGGCTGCAAATGACTTCATTTTTCATAGCTGTCACCTTGAGGTTTGCTTTGAGCACTGCTACAGACACCTTTTCAGTATATATAATCTTGCAAGTCTTGCTTGATGAGCTCCTGTGAACTGCAGCAGAGGAGGAAGACAGTCTCTGTTCAGAGGGGTCTGGTGTAAAGGATTCTTATGCAACTAGATTGAGATGCAATGGTGCAAGTGGTCATGGCTGTTACAAGTGTGTTGCTCTCATTTTGCAGCAGTGGGCAAAATGCAGGGTACAAAAAGACACAGTGGACAGCCAGTAGATTAGTGCTTTCCTCTGCAGAGAAGGGGGTGGGTATTCCAAACAATTTAGAATCATAGAATAGTTCAGGTTGGAAGCGACCTTAAAGATCATTGAGTTCCAACCCCCCTGCCATAGGCAGGGACACCTCCCACTAGACCAGGCTGCCCAATGCCTTGTCCAGCCTGGTCTTGAACACCTCCAGAGAGGGGGCATCCGCAACCTCTCTGGGTAACCTGTTCCAGTTCTTCACCACCCTCACTGTAAATTTAGAGGCTGTCTCCAGATTCAGGAGAGCTGATTTCTTTATGTAACAGATTTTGTTTGATTTCTGGACAAATAATTTGTTCTGCAGATTGATGGAGCAGTTAACAGTAGCAAATGATGCTGAAAAGGCAGATTTTTTTTTTTTATTATTCTGTCTTGGACTGAGCCTCATCCTCTTTTCCTGCATTAGCACTAAAGCTTACCTGGTCCTGAAGAGTGCTGAAACAGCAGGAAGTGTAGCCTAATAGCAATAACAAAAATATGATGAGCCTGACACAGGATTTTAACTGTTCTTAGGAAGACGAAGCAATTTTTTTCTTACTTATTTTACAACAGAGACAAAAATTCTACCTAGCTCTCACTGGTTTCATTGCATCTGGCATGTTCCGAAGCCTTGCTAGGGCTTTCCAAAGTTTCTCGTAATCCTCACTGTCCACAATAATCTAGGACAATCAGTGGGATTTAGCCACCGTGCTCTTCACCTTGAGTGTGACCAGCAGGTCAAGAGAGGTGATTTTACCCCTCTACTCGGCACTGGTGAGACCCCACCTGGAGTTACTGTGTCCAGTTCTGGAGCCCTCAACACAGGAAGGACATTGAGCTATTGGAGAGGGTCCAGAGAAGGGCCACAAAGATGATCAAAGGGTTGGAGCAACTGCCCTATGAGGACAGGCTGAAGGAGTTGGGGTTGTTCAGCCTGGAGAAGAGAAGGCTCAGAGGGGACCTCAGAGTAACTTATCAGTACCTGAGGGGGTTCTACAGAAAGGCAGAGGAAGGGATTTTTAACATAATATTGGATGGGAGGACTAGAAACAATGGATATAAATTAGAGGGGGATAGATTTAGACTAGACATAANCTATGATTCTATGATTCCCTTTTCAGTGCACTTTTTTGCATTTGTTGGTGGAATTTCCTCAGTCGAGTTCAAAGGTTGGTCCCCAGGTCACACTCTAGTATTAACCTCTGTCAGCTGTGAGAGATGGCTACTTATATCACATTTTAAACTGTGCTGTGACTTTTCCCTGTGCAGGTTGCCAGCTTTCTTAAATAGCTTTTTGTGAAGAAGACTGTAAAAAGTATTTAGAAAATTTAAACACTTTCTATCTGGAAGATTATTTAAGATCAAATGGATGTATGGGTGAGTGGGGCAATAAAGAGCAACAATATGGGCACATTTTATTTTTTTTTCAAAAAGCATACTCCCTTAACAATCAGTAATTATCCCCTTCAGGGATCTGAGCTCTAACTTCAAAGGAAGCAGAGGATGCAAGGGACCCAAACACATATATGGCCAGGCAATTAAAAACCAGCCAGAAGTTCTATTTTTCCCCAAAGTCCTTGTGAAACATCCTACACTATAAACTGCTCTTTACAAGGGTAAATACATGCTTAGGGGAGTAATCGATTCCTTTTCTGAATGAATTAATTCATTCCCTGCCCTTGTCTCTTGTACCAAACAACAAATTACCAGCTACTGTCAAGACAACTTCAATATACAGCTTCCATCTCCATCTGAACTAACTTTGGACTGATCTTTAATAAAGCAAGCCTGGGAACAGAGTGAACTTACTCCTCTGCAATATTTTTCAAAAAAATCCATTGCAACTGGAAATCCAAGGCTTGCCAGCAGCCTGTCAGTTCAAACGGCCTGTGATGAGCCATCAAACAATCTCCTATTTCAAATTTTTTTTATCATTCTGTAAGGATACTAGGCTGTCCTTAAGAATTCAGACACATTTTGAGCGCTCTTTCATCTCTACTAGAGTTCACCACTACAATGGCATCATGGGCAAAGAACTGGAAATCAGCAATAATGAGCAACCTGGTCTAGTGGGAGGTGTCCCTGCCCATGGCAGGGGGTTTGGAACTAGTTGATCTTTAAGGTCCTTTCCAACCCAAACCATTCTATCAGCAGTGCCTGGCTCTTAATTACCCTTTTGCACGTGGGAGTTGTTACAGCAGAAGCAGACACCGTGGGACAAAAGCATCATGGTCAAGGACAGAAATAGAAATAAAATTCAGACCTCCAAATTGTCTGTCTGAAACTCCACTGAAGCTTTGCTTCTTGCTGATGCCAAATTTGTTCAATGTGATGAAATGGAGTCCAGAAGCCCTGGACGAAGACTGGCATCTAATCTTTATTTTTTACCTCTGTGATACATTGCAAATGGGTAAAAAGGCTATAGGAAGCTAATGTTTTATATCTGCTGCTACTTCAAATACCTCTGTGAGATCAAAATTGCTGAATTTCAGTAAGGTGTGGTCCGAACATTCTTCACCAAACAGAGGAGAGCAACAAGAATGATTAAAGGTCTGGGAAACAGCCACAATAACAGACATTCCACTTTTTTTAGGAGGAAGGGAGGCCATCTTTCTCTGTGTGTTGGGCAAGGTAAAATGAGTATAAAATATAGTGAGGCTATTATGTCAAGAAATAGTGGAGTTCTGAAACTGTCTCTGAAACGTCTATGGATTCTGAATTGCTAGTTCTTTTAAAACCAGAAATAATTTTATTTCTTTCTTTGTCAGAAATTACTCTCATCAGCCTCTGGGAGAAGGTGAGATATAGGTCCCTTTTTTTCCAGTCTCCTCTTAGACCTGCAGTTTTGTGAAGTTTCATCTACTTGAGGGGTATGTAAATTTAATACATATATCTTAAATATGTATTAAAACACACATCTAACAGAAACAATGCATAGTAACATGTCATATGCATGAATTTAAAAGTTTCAGTCATGCTTAGAATGTTTAGTTAGGTTGTCTTTCTGAATGATTTCAAGGACAAATTTGGATCTGATATCCCCTGAAAGTGAGTCATTCAGCATACATCATAGATGTTTTCTTCAAGTATTGTGCCCATTGAAGGCAACCTCTCAGAAGAGCTTACTAACTAATAATGGGCTTTATAACAAAGATGACAAAGTCATAGAATTCTAAACTGGAAAAACCCTAAAACTTATGGGGCATTTATTAATTTTTTTTTCCCAAGGACATATCACTTGCAGCTCTTTGTATTGATCTTAACACTCACTACTCCACAGAATCCCACTGAGTCACTGGAACAGCTCAGTCTAGGAAAAAGAGATTGCAAATAGCCCGAAATATATCAAAATCTGGTTGAATGTGGAACACTGTCAAAATCACAGAGTCATTCCATTGAAGTCCAGTTCTGATGTCTTACCTAGACACAGATAATTAATTCAGTGAAAAGGGTAATACATTTTTTATAAATATATGTGTGTTCACACTTGCTGTTTCAATACTGCAGTGTGAAAATAGCTTACAGCTATTTTACTCCCACTTAGAAATTATGTCTGACATCACCAGCTTCTTTTCACTAGTTTCAAATTTAATTGCATCCACAGCACTGAGATCGTGCTTCTGTTATTAGAGAACATAGATTTATTATATATTAATTATTTAAAAATAGATCCTAGTTTCTTTCATGACGTGGCATTGCTGATTACTCTCAGGAAAATGGGAATGACACAAAACAAACTGCTTGCCAACTGGCTTTAGAGATTCCCCCCCCCCATTCATTTTAGTTAATTGAAATGATGACAATTCTGCAGTTTCTTAATCAGAGATTAATCTGTGGAGTGCCACTTCTGGTGATGCTTCACAGCTGTATATGACTTCAGGCTATACAAATAAGTTATATCAAGAAAAGTATGTTTAATTTGGAATAACATGGCCTGGACTATTGTACTATCTCTTGATAAAGATATTTAGGCTGTAATAGACTTTTTATTCTCTGCTATGAGGCTATTGTTTCCTGAATTCCAAAAAAAATATTATTTCAGGCTAATTTACTCTTTATAAGTTGCTTATGCTTAAGGCACAAATCCAATAATATTATAATCTTCTTCTTTGTAAAAAATGATGAGCAAATAAAAGAAAAACTTGGCTCATGTAAATTTTCCATTTATCAAATGTGGAATCAGATTAGAATTTTAGCTGCAGGACTTGTTCACCAGGACTACTGCTCTATACTAGAAAAGTAGTGCAAGAGTGAAGAGCTACAACAGGCAAGTTGTCTTTTAAATCAGTGCAGCCAACACTCTGAACAAAAAAAAAATCCCCATCAAAAACTGTAAAACCAAGGGAAGATCTGAGATGGAAAGATCATGGCTTCTCGGTGCCATCCCACCTGAAGGAAGGGATGCCATCCAAAGGGACCTTGACAGGCTTGAGAGG
>VZTY01023347.1:41086-52455 GCA_013400935.1 Turnix velox | reverse complement strand
GGTGAGTTTTGGGCTGTGGAGACAAAAGAAGTTCTTCACTATGGGGGTGGTGGGACACTGGAGCAGGTTGCCCAGGGAGGTTGGGATGCCCTGGAGGTGTTTAGGGCCAGGCTGGATGAGGCATTGAGCAACCTGGTCTAGTGGGAGGTGTCCCTGCCTTTGTCACGAGAGTTGGAACTTGGGGATCTTTAAGATCCCTTCCAACCCATACCATTCTATGACTGTATGAATCTAAAAGATTTACTTATTAAATCCTGAACTTTGATGGTCAAATATAATCACTAGAGAACACCTTACTCCTAGTTGCAAAGCTCTATTTTCCAAGGCATGTGGGAAGATGGCTGTGTCCACTCTATTGCAGCAATAGTTATCCAGGTACTATCAGAAGAAGAACAAATGCACCTTACACACGTTTCAGAAGAAACGCCAAGAAGGCCAACCAAATCCTGGGTTGCATCAAGAGGAGTGTGACCAGCAGGTCAAGAGAGGTGATTTTACCCCTCTACTCAGCACTGGTGAGACCCCACCTGGAGTATTGCGTCCAGTTCTGGAGCCCTCAACACAGGAAGGACATTGAGCTGTTGGAGAGGGTCCAGAGAAGGGCCACGAAGATGATCAAAGGGTTGGAGCAACTGCCCTATGAGGACAGGCTGAAGGAGTTGGGGTTGTTCAGCCTGGAGAAGAGAAGGCTCAGAGGGGACCTCAGAGTAACTTCTCAGTACCTGAGGGGGTCCTACAGAAAGGCAGGGGAAGGAATTTTTAACATAATATCGGATGGGAGGACTAGAAACAATGGATATAAATTAGAGGGGGATAGATTTAGACTAGACATAAGAAAGAAATTCTTTACAGTGAGGGTGGTGAAATACTGGAACAGGTTGCCCAGGGAGGTTGTGGATGCCCCCTCTCTGGAGGTGTTCAAGACTAGGCTGGACAGGGCACTGGGCAGCCTGGTCTAGTGGGAGGTGTCCCTGCCTATGGCAGGGGGGTTGGAACTCGATGATCTTTAAGGTCCCTTCCAACCCAGACTATTCTATGATTCTATGATTCTATGAAGGAGCAGTGAAAATGTGTGCAGCTGCACCACAGGAGAGGTGATGAGCCAATAAAAGCTCTGACTCTGCATACTTAATTTTAAGCATCTTTCTCACCTTGCTTGTCAACTGATAACACATCAAACCCTTATTTCAACACCTATTTCAACACCTAGCAGCATCATTGCTATAACAAAATCTTTCCTAGAATACTCATCATCTTTGCTGTACTTGCCTGTGACAACAGCAATGTCTTGATGTGATAAAATGTATCTTTTTAGCTTGTATGTTCCAGGCCACACACAATTTGCAGAGAATGAAATGAATCATCTAGCACACTCTTGTCATTTTTGAAACAGATTTCTTCATTCTGAGCCTGACAAAGAGATGAGGAGAAATGGAGAAATGGGGGGAGGAAGGAAAGGAAAAGAGAAAAATGGGAAACTCATTTCCAGTCACCTATGAAAAATGACTGTGTGACCCCAGATGTACAGTCTTCAGTGAGCTGAGGGCATTTTGGACTTTGAGAGTGGACTTTAAGTCAGAGAATGTTTTGGATTTTTTTTTTCCCAGCATTTTTGGTTGGTATCTTGAGCAGTTATCTCATAATTTATGTAACTGTTCTATGTATCCTCTTAATGAATAGTTAATGGTGTGATATTAAATGTCTGAAGTGAAAGTTTTCTATTTCACAGTAATTATGAGATACACCCTTCTAATTTTTAGAGAGCCCTTTTAAAAACACACAGAGAAAATATTAGAGACACCAAGGGTACCTTATATATCTCAGCCTAGACATTTTTATTCTTGTTAGCATGGACACATTTGAAAAAGGTCTCTGTTGGGGAACTAAAAGATATCAGATCTGACTGAAACTTACATTTTAAGTGACTCATATTTTGATCTGGACAGAAATCACTGTATTTGCAGTGACAGGTTCTTTTCTACTCAAGATGGATTTTTGGATGTCTTTTCAAGAAGTTTTATTACTGCCATGGCTCTAAACAGAACATCTGACAATAACTAAACTTTTTATTTCATTTCAGTAAGGTTCTCAAAAGCTGAATCTGATTTTAGTCTTTTTCTGAACTTACTGAGTTCAGTGTTGCTTGGTAAACTTTGGGGTTTAGGTATTTTTGGCTTGTCTAGAAATAGTGGATCTTATTTTGTATGTAGTTCTGTACTTCTAATTTCAGTCAGTGCTTGAAATAAGCAGCACAGGAGCAAACAGCTATGGTTAAAAAAAGTAATTTAAAAATCAACCAGCTTCATTTTTCTGTCTTCTTGCTTTGCTTTTTGGCATACTGCATAAAAATCATTGTTAGTTATAATATTAAATGCCTGTGAATAACTTAAAAAGTTAGTTTTGAAATATTTTGGGTAACCTGTCTGCCCTTGTCCTTGAGTCAATCACATGTAGGAGTTTCAGGATTCATCCAAAACTGAAATAGAAAGAGGTAGAACTTTCTAAGGAAAGAAAATCTCAAAATAGTCTTGTTTAGGGCTCCAATAATTCTGCTCCTTTGCCTGTCCCAGATTGTCTAGTCCTGCTCTCTCTCTGCTCTCTGTAACAGACTGAGGAGAGGAGTATAAAGCTGCTGAGCTCCTGAGACACTGAAAACCCTTGACTTTTTAGGGAAGATGCCAGACAAAAACCATCATCTTCCAATGCTGAGACATGAGGACTGCTGTGAAGTGAGTTGGACTGTGTGACTCTGGGTGATGCTTCCAAAATGGATCATGAGAAGCCTCTGTGCAGGTGTGCAATGAATTATTTTGAGGGTTGTTATTGAAGTGGTTGCAGGCTGAGTACAGGTTAGAGACAACCTGGATTCAGCAAACATACATGACATCTGGTTACTCAGTTGGAGCCCCTAAACACAGCATGGAAAATCACTCAAAAAATTAGGAAAGTTAAAATTTAATCTAGCTTCCTTCTTCACTGTATTGTAGTTTTGCTTAAAATAAGCAGTCTGGAAGACTACCAGCTCTCAGACACAAAGTAATAGGTTATGCGACCACATCCACTTGGTTCATGGTTTTGATTCTAGTGGATTTTATCTCATTTTCTCTTCCTACTCTTATTTGCAAAGAAGGTCCTACTCTTAGGGAAGGCCTTTCCTTGGACAGCATTATGAGTAACATTTATTTCTCTAGTGAAAATTTCAAGCACAAGAGCACTTTTCTAAGATAATGACTTCAGCAGCACCTCGGCTCTGCAGCAGCTCTTTCCAGTCACAGGTTCCATGCTACCTGTGGCTCTGTGGGTGACAGTATGTGCCATATCCCAAGTGAATCAGTGATGAGAAGGGAAAGCAAGGAAGGTGCTTTGCTCTGCACTTTGCATTTGAAGTTTGGAAGGCTTGTGGCTGGGGGAGCTGATATACTGGCTGCTGGAGAGTTCTCATCATTTCTCTATGACTTATAGACCAAGGAAAGTGAATCTCATTAAAGACCTGACCTGCAGATGAATACAAATCTCACCTCTCATTATAAATGACATCTATGAAATGCAGCTTTGCTTCCTAGCAAGAAAAAGAACACTCCAGCTCAATACTAATTCAGCAGCCCCATCCTGTCCTGTGACGCACAGTGATCAATTGCTTGTTCTCCCTCTGCTGTGGATGTAACACATCTTTCCCATGCTGGGAAACACTTTGCTCTAATGTGTGGATTTAATTTTTCCATCATTCTTTTCTGCTCTGTAGAAGATATATCTGAGCTATGGTAAAGAAATTTACATTTTTCCAGGAGGCTTTTACTGGTAGGGATGATTACGAAGCAGTAAAAAATTCGTAGCATTAGCTGCTTGATGTCCTGTTCAAGCTATCCTTTCTCATGGCATGTGACATGTAAGAATTATTTCCATATTATGAAGGCAGGGGCTGGGTGCAACCTGAAAACCTCTTTTTCTCTAAATTCAGAAGCTGCCTTTGGTAGTACTGGAAGATTTTACTTACTGGCTGGGATTAGTGAGGATTAGATCAACCTATTTTACTGCAGGATAGCTGGCTCCTGCCTAATGTGGATTTGGTAAAATATGAGTCACAAATGCCTGTTAGTCCTTTCCAGAGAAAGCTTTGCTGTTTTTTAGAGAATGCCAGAAAAGAATTTCTCTTTCATGTACGTTAAAAACTTGATGGTTTTGCTTGATAGGAACGTTTAAAGGAAAGAGAAAGACTAGAGAAAGCATAGAAAAGAACAGTTCTGTGGATAATCTTTTATAAACACCAGCAAGAGCTTGCTTCTAAACTTAAGTTTCAGTATTAGTCAGTAGAAAGTTTGCACAGGCTTGCTGAGGGCAGCTTGTCTTTCTGAAAGGCTGTTGAAATTATCTTGCAAAAAGGAGTGGTGCCTTTTGAGAGAAAAAAAAAAAGTGTCCTCAGCCTTAGAAGTGGAGCGTGCAGGTGGGGTTTCCTTTGTGGCCGCATATCTCATTCCCTTGATGTAAAAATAACATGTGACAGCAAATTTTGTTGTAGTTGCCAACTTATTCTCAAGTTCAGGCAATTTGCTTATGCTTCACAAGCAATGGGACACCTTGAACTGGATCACCTGGCATCTGTCTTGCAAAAACATTCTCCCTCAGGGCAGGAAAGCCAGGCAGAAACTGAAAGCAAGGGTTAATTAGGAAAGAAAGGACAATTATCTCGGGGGTTTTTTTGTTAGTTTGTTTGGTTTGGTTTTGTTTTTCTCTATTGTAACCTTCACTGACCTATAGCCGCTGTTAGTTCTTTTCCCATTCTGCACTGATACCTCTCTGCATTTTAAATGGCTTTTCTCATTGTCTCCCCGCTTAAAGAGAACCCTGGGGATTCTTCAGCCTTTTGAGAAAATTACAAAAGGCTTTGCATGTTGTGCAATTACCTCTCTCTTTATTTTCCTGAAAAAGATATTCAGTACAGCCCTGGTAGGACACTAGAATTTGCATGTCAATATCACAACATCTCTCTGTGGGAGTAATGTGTATGTAACATCCCGCTCCAAGGTTATAGGTTTATAGGGGAAACCACATTAAAACGAGCTGTTTGTGCTACTACCTTCAGGGGAAGTAAACAGTGAGTAGGTTGTTCGTTCCTGTCCCGACTGCAGAAACTCTTAAGGCACTAAAACAATTGTGACTTAGGTCGAGTGGTTTTGGAAGAGCTAAACTCACTGCTTTTCCAACGCTCTACCCACGGCTGCTGCTCCCCAGAGCCCTTTCACATGTGACACTTCACTATTATCATTACGAATATGCCTCTTCCAGTTTGGCTTTAAGCAGTGGAGCCCTAGCAACAACATTTTAATTTTCCACTCATTTTTCAGCATATCCATCTTCACTAGATTGCTTTTCCTGGCATATGTACACAAGTGTGTCGATAGTAAACCCATTTTAAGAATAAACTGTTGAGTATATCCTATGACAATGATGCAATGGTGTGTTTGAAGACTACATAGAATAGTTTGGGTTGGAATGGACCTTAAAGACCGTCTAGTTCTAACCCTCCTGCCACAGGCAGGGACACCTCCGACTAGATCAGGCTGTTCAGTGCCCTCTCCAGCCTGGCTTTAAACATTTCCAGGGAGGAGGCAGCCACAACCTCTCTGGGCAACCTCTTCCAGTGTTTCACCACCCTCACTGTCAAGAATTTCTTTCTTATATCGAACCTGAATCTCCCCTCTTCCAATTTACATCCATTATTCCTAGTCCTGCATGTTAAACCTTGTCCTCAATTTTGAATCAGCTGATTTGTACTAGCAGCCAGAAATATGTCTGTTTCCGTTTGTACATAAGAGAAAAAAAATTATACATTTATACATTTACATATACATCCAGACTAGATAACAGTGAAATCAAACTATCAGTACAATAGAGACCAGTAACACCTGGAATCTGGTGAAAGGATGGTTTCCACCAAGCAGCCCTCCATCTCTAAGCTCTCCATCTCTAACCTCTAAGCCACAGCTTTGCAGGGAAATCAGGACAAGTTTGGGAGTGCTCACACCATTGCTGCAGAATAAAACCATGGACTGAATGAATGTACCTTACCTTCTTTTTGAAATTTTAAAATTAAATATCATAGCAAGAACAACTCTTAGAAGAATTGTACTTCATCCCTTTGCAGCTGACATAGAAGCTTTTTTAGTTGTGTTGTCTCTGACCTGACTGAAAATTTGAAAGTCCCAAATATTTATTTTTTTCCTATCTAAATACATTCAGTTGATTTTAGAAAACATTTTACCTGTGCCTTCAAGACATACCTTTCAGAAAATATTAGCAGTATTGATAACATTGTAGTTTCTGTTGCTGATGAACCAACTGAAGGGAGTTTGGATTGTGTCTGCCTAACCCTGGACAGCATAATTCTCTCCTTTGTTTTCACAGAGAGTAGGAACAGCTTGGGCAGACTTGGATCAGGCTGCATCTTTGTCCTAGTCATCTCACCTCCTTGGGCCTCAGTTTCCTTCTCTGTGAAAAATTATACTAATCTTCTCTTCACAGTGCCCTAAAGAAAACTATGAGAGAACTATTTTGCTCACCAGAGCCTGTAAAAGATGTCTGGGCACCTATTTCAAGAAGTCTGTGCTGGGAACAATACAGAATTACTCTTTCACTCTCTGGATCTGCATGTTTTTCTGGATCTGCATGTCCTTGGAAGACATAACTCATCCACTTCTGTTGCTGTTGATCTGCTTGTTCATAATCCTTCATCCCTTTCTTCCTTCTCCTTAAATGTGTTTTCTCCTCTGCTTTGGCATTAACAGCTTCCAAGGATCTCCAACTTCAGCAACATCCCACTTCTGCAGCTGCTGGATGTGTTGCTGCTAGAGGGAAGCAGAACATTCAAACTAACATGTGCACTGACTTAGTAGCTCCTGGGGTTTCTTATGGAGGCAGAGAACCTCCAGTTGTTGCTCATGAGCAGAATGAGAGTGTGGGTGTCTCTGTGCCAAAAACTTTACGGAAAGTTTTACAGTTTGGCAAATGGAATCACATATAGAAGAGCACACCAGGGGCCATCTCCAGATAGCAGATGGAGACAGAGCAAAATAAGGTGATTTGCCAAGGACAGAGACAGGAATTGTGTCATTGTACCTCCCAGGGGAGAGCTGGGTATGTACAGAGATGAGATGATGTGCACTGTTTCTGAATTAACAGATACTTTGTACTTTGAAGTGTTTGTATTCCTTCCCTCACCCCTCCCTTCCAGTCACTTTTTCTCATTAATTTTTTTTCAGCCCTGCTCTTCATATCTCTGTAATTGATTATGTTTTCCACAGACAACTGCTTCTTCCTCACCACTTTTTTATGAATGGTTACAAACATTTTTTTATGAGGACAGACGTGCAGCAAGGTGGAAACAGAACCCCCAGAGAGCTACAACTGTAAGCACAAGGATGGCTCCGGTGAGTTGACAGCTTCCAGCCTCCTCCTGCCTTTGCTCTATGCCACATTTGACATTCTCTGTCTCTCTTTCCTGGTGAAATCCACCCCTTGTTGACACTTGGTTGCCTCACAAGAAGTGCTGTCAGTCTGCTGAAGCCAGTTTATCTTTTCTCCATCAATAGCAGTGACATGATCTGCTTTAGCCATAGTGTTGGGTTTGTCAAAACAATTGGACAATGGGAGTGGCTGAAAACACAAGTTACTTGCTCCTGTCTTTATGTCTCCTCTCTTGTATCTGCTGAGCTTACAATTCCTCCTTTGTCTTGGCAGTAATGTGATCATTTCATCAGCTCTCCTGCCCCTTGTCCCAGGGCTGCATTCTCCCAGGGAGAGAAGGAGCTCAGAGCAGAGAGATACAGCGTGGGAGTTTGGACAATGGTATTAAGTCATTTATCAACTGCCATATCCCTGCTGGAAAGGAGTCATTGGCAAGAAGGGTGCATGATCTTCCCCTCTGAACTCCAGAGAAGCAGTAAGACCCAGCACTGAATGCTAATGGCTTCATGCAGGACTCCTTGTCCTCTGTTCTGAAGTACAAGAAGAAATCGGCTTCAACAGGAAGGCATTTTCAGCAATGCTCATGGAGGTATTTGTACAGCCCAATGAAAGGTCTATGTGAGTCCTTCACCATTTTGGAGCTATTAAGGGTTTCTACAGAAAGGACTCTGGCCTAAAAATGTCTCTGTGCACAGAAGGGCAGCTGGTGCAGACTTAGAATCATAGAACAGTTTGGGTTGGAAGAGACCCTAAAGATCATCTAGTTCCAACCCTCCTGCCATGTGCAGGGACACCTCCCACTAGACCAGGCTGCTCAGTGCCTTGTCCAGCCTGGTCTTAAACACCTCCAGAGAAGGAGCATCCACAACCCCTCTTGGCAACCACTTCCAGTGTCTCAACAACCCCACCATAAAGAACTTCTTTCTTATATCCAGCCTGAATGTCCCCTCTTCCAATTTACATCCATTACGTCTAGTCCTGCCATCCTACATGCTATTAAAAAGTCCTACCCCATCCATTCAGTAGGCCCCCTTCAGGTATTGAGAAGCTACTATGAGGTCCTCCCCTGAACCTTCTCTTCTCCAGGCTGAACAACCCCAACTCCTTCAGCCTGTCCTCATAGGGGAGTCCAGAGGGAGGAGCTTGCTGTGCACCTTCTTTAATGCCCAGTTGATAAGGAACTCTACCGTTTCATGATCACAGCAGTCAAGGCTAATCTTGAGCTCCACATTACTCACTAGCCCCTCATCATTGGTGAGGACAAGGTCCAGCCTAGCACCTCTTCTTGTGGGTTACTGTACCCCTTGGAAGAGGAAGTTATCATCAACTTGCTGTGTTGTGCAGTGTTAGTGTTTGCTCTTGCTGTGCTCAGATGGGCCTGGCTGCTACAGCACTGAGGACTGCAGTGCTTCTGTTTGGGAGCCACATCTCTGAGCCTGAATTTGAATCACATCCCTGAAGGTTTCCATTTTAGCCACACAAGGAGATCATTTTCTTAAAACTCCGTTTCTCCAAAAGGGAAGAGTCTGCTCCCTTCCTTTTGCTAGAAGTGCATTTCTGCACAACACTGTTGCTAATGATCTGCCAGGACTGTTTGCTTACCCCATACAATTCCTCTCCCATAAATTCCATACCAGTGCAGCATAAGATATGTATAGAACAGACATTCATAGAGTTTTCCTGTATGATCTAAGTCTTGTCCTTTAAAAGATACATTGCCTTTCTATTCCATCCCTCTTGATATTAAAAGTCTTTCCATTGATTTCCTGACTTTTTAATTGATTGGACTTCAGCTGTCTCAAAGACTTGTCCTTCTTCAATGATCAAAACCAGCTTTGTTGACTAAAAGACAAAGAAATAGTTTTTTTCTTCATTTTTGCTGAGAGAGGTGCGTGGGACTGCAAATCTACAGTCTGTGGTCCAAGAGCTAAAAACAGAAACAAACTTCTTTACCATATGGATGAAAAATTGCAGCTCATCTCATTACTGTTTCTTCTTCAGCAGTTGGAAAGATAGTATTTTTCTAATGAGGTATATTAATTTAAATTTTTCTCTGCCTATAACAGAGAGGGAGCTACAAAACCACAGTGGGATAACAAATTTAGGATGAGCTACCAGACTTTCAGTCCAGATTCCCATAACTGAGTGATGTATCACTCAATTATGTAAATAAGTTTTCCTTGTGAGCTCTCAGACTCTGCCTCAGAGGAAGAGTTTTGCTTAAATAAGCACAGAACAGCTTTGGTCTTGTGACTTTTTGGACCTTGTCCCTTCAGGCAGCAGCGAGTCCACAAAACTGGGCAAGTCCTGGGCCAGGCTTGCTCATGAGCCAGCATGTGTGTGCAGACACCACCTTTCTGGCCCTGCCAGAATTCCTCTCCCAGCTCTGTTAGAGGCTGCAGCCACCACCCTTTACTAATAATAGAACACTCGTATTTTTTTCTGGAAAGGGACATGGGACATCTGGGTTGTGCACAGGGGGGGAGATCTCAGATGCTTTTTTTGTGGGGCTAAATTCCAATAGTTCAGCTTTTGCCATGCTCTTCAGTTAGTCCAGTTGTGCAGTGGCTGTTGTGATCCTTTTCTTTGTGAAATTTCCTTTGAAACTGCTATTTTAAGAGTCTACTTCTCTGCTACAGCCCCCTTTCTAACAGTGGCAGTGTTTTGTCCTTATTTTTTGGTAACTCTTCTACTTATCTCTATTTCTTTAAAACAGGGATTGGAAATATTCTGTGCCAGCATCAAGAACGAGTTTCAAGGGTAAAACTGAAATTTTTAGATAAATTATTCTCAGAATAAAGTATTTTCAGAAGATTTTAGAAGCACACTCACTTCAAGAGATCCAGAGAAAATAGTTGTGAAATACTAACCTTGTATGGAAGAAAAAGGAGGAGGAGGTGGACACATAAGAACAGCAGACAAGAGAGAAGGAGAAGAGAGGGAATAGAAACTAGATTAAATCAGGATATAAAAGCTTATAAATCTCTATTTCAACTTGCAAAAAGTACCAAGTCCTAAAATACACCACTTTCCTGGCAATGACCACAGTTTCAAGATTTTTTTAATTTTTTTTTTGAGAAAAAGATGTGGCTTTATTCCAGCTTTAGGCTTGAGACTGTTAATTCCACACCCATTTCAAGCAAGTGCTGTTACAGGCCACACATAAGCACAAAAATAAACAATTAAGAACACAGGAGCAGACATTTTGCAGACAATAAAAAAAGGAGTTTTGCACCTGTCCTAGGTGGGAAGCCACTGATATTTAAATGAAAATTACAATTCACTGTGGTAACCCCTAGAGAGAAACTGCTGAAGTTAAGCACAAAGATTCTGGAAGTTCCTTCAGACATTTCGTTCTACGTCAGTGAAAAATGAATTTTGGGTCACAGATTGGCAGATTCACGACCAGACACTGCCTAGGGTAAAAGCAGCCTTTAAAATCAGTTGTTGAAAGTCCTAGCAAATAGTTTGCATGGCAGCTTAGCAGTGCTTAAGACAGATCAGTGATTTACTTCTCAGTTTGTGGTTAATTCTTCACTTAATGAGACCTTGAAAACTAGAACTTTTTAAAAAGGTATCTGTGTAATCTGGCAATTCAGCATATGGATGATATGAAAGAAAGCTATTTCATATGGCCATAAAAACTGATACAAGAAGTTGGCAGTTATGAAACCTGCTTCTGAATTGTTGGTCCAAACAGAGCAGAAGCTGTTGATCTGGTGGTGGGTTGTGAGGGGGCTGTATCCAGAAGTGAGTGGGAGGATTCAGTGCACAACTTCAGCACTGAGCCATCACAACTTCTGGGAAGTGGGAGGGATTGGAATGATGAAAGGACAACACCAAACAACAGCTGGAGAGAAAGTGCTGCCCACGGGTGGAGAAAACTTTGCTTCTAAGAATCATAGAAT